>NDXB01001156.1:66501-78201 GCA_002631895.1 Agapornis roseicollis | reverse complement strand
AGAAACACAACCCAAAAAGGGGGGGGGGGGGGGAATGGTGCAAATTTTTGCCCCCAGAATGATTAATCTGAACCCATTTTGCAAGCAGAAAGACAAGCCCATTAACAACACATCCAACCAAGTGCGGTGAATGCTCTTCTCCCTGCATTTCAGGTAGGAAAACATGAGCTCCCAGCAGCTTGGAGATCTGACAGCCCACAGGAAACCTTCAGCTTTCTGGCACCCCTGTGCTTAGACACCTTTGGAGCCCTGTTTATGATGGGTGAGTGCAACCCCCTGATGTGCAGCTAATCCTGTGGAAACACTCCTCACCTACCAGCAGCAGTGAGCAAGGACACATCTCCCACCTGTAAAGCTCTCCATGGCTCCCTGCATATGCAGCTGCTGTGGCAACAGCCTCCAGAAACGATGGTGCAATGCAGGCAAACTGAATTAGGTTTCAAGCTGAATCTCATTGCAGAGTGGAGAGCACACACTGGGCTACTGGGACACACAGGTTTGTGGCACCACTCCATCACCAAACAGAAGATCACTGTGGCTAACACATCTCTTGGCTCCCAGATACAGGCTGGGCATTACTGTGAGGTTCCTTAGGTGCCTTGTGAATAGGCAGGAAACCCAAATGCAGGACACTTTACCTGTAACTCATTGATTCTTATGTGAGAGTGCTGTGATTTAGCTTTGATCTGGATTTAGCTTTGTTGGTAAAAGGAAGGGAATGACTGGCTGTTCCAGACAGTATAGGTGACACACAACACACCCTAGGCAGAATGGTCTGTACTGGTGTGTCAGTGGGGTGGCACATAGGAGGGAAGGGTTTCCCTGCCTCTGCAGTTTATGGGAGCACAGCTCCCCAAAAGCTGGGTTGCCACAACCTTACCTGAACCTAGAGAACTGCTCTGGACTCTGAGAAGCATCTCCACCCTGGTGCTCACAGTGCATGGTAGCTGGGTCCCACCATAGCATCATGGCTCTTGCTGTGTCCCAGCTCCCCTGGAATTCATTGAAAGGAAATAAATGAAGATTCTAGTCCTCAGGACTGCAAAGCATAGCTCAATTTCATGTCATTTTTTAGCACCTTAGGTCCCTTTTTAACCCTTTTGCATTTTTAATTTCCCCCCTCTTTTGTTTCAGTTCAACTGAATTTTAAAGCCAAAAATGCCTTTGATAGAAACTGCCTTTGAAAAGCCCAAAGGGAAAAACCTCACTTGAAAATGCTCAAAGTATTTTCTGACATTTTTCCCTATTCTCGTTCCATCCTTTCCACTGACCCTCACCCTGATTTATTCCACACCCTCAGAAAAGTGATTCTGGGGCAAAACCACACAGCTCATGAGAACATTTCACCCAGCTCTTGTTTTATCATCAACCAAGCATCAGACTTTGGCAATGCAGGAGCCACAAATGTGCTTTCCTCTGGTGCCAAGAGCCTGGGACCAGAGCCTGGGCTCTGCAGTCACTGCTGTGAGTGCTCCTGCTATCAGTGCAATCAGCCCAGACCTTCAAGAGCAGGTTGGCAGAAGACACCCACAAGCAGGAGTGGGGACACTGCAAACCTGGCCCCAGCCATGCACGATGGCATTTCAATGAGTAGCTGGACTTAAAGTAATGCTCTCCTTCATGGTTGGGGTGATTCTTCTTCCCCTGGTTGGAGCTCAATGTAACTTGTAATGGGAAATGGTGATGTTGCTGTGTGGAAAGACTCTGATCACAAACAGGTTCATTTCGTGAGAACAAAGAACCTTCCCAAACTTATTCTACCTTTCCAACCAAACCCAGCCCACAAAATATACTTGTGTGCTTTCACAGGTCTTGTGTTAACAGCCACAAAATGTTTAGAGGCATATCCAGCCCTGAGCTCACTGCCCTGGAGGGTTTGTTATCCTCATCCTTGGCTTCTTGACATTGAAGATCTCAAGGAGATAAACATTCAGATGCTGCCGATATCGGACACCAGCAGCACATGGCCCCTGTCCTCATTCACTCTAAAGACTAGAAAGCTTTTATGAAGTCAGAAGAAAAGAAAGGGAAAGAGAAGTGAGATGTCATCTGGATTTCCTGCTGGTTGCTGCTAATTAAGTTTGTCACAATCTTGATGGAGCTGGGAACAATGGAGGGAATCAGAAAGAAAATGCAGAGGGAGGGGAAAAGATTGTAAAGAGTCTCTCTGGAGCTTTGTCCTTCTGATTCCACTACCAAAGAAAATGATTAAGAGCAATCCTGATATTTCCATGGTTTTTGCTCCCCAGCTCCACTGGGGATAGAAATTAAGCCTAACAATTTGTCCATTATTTTAAGCTCAGGTTATGTCATTCCAATATTTACTGGGCCACATACCAGTTCCTGGGCTCTCTATCAATTCAAATCTAGTGTCTCCCTCTTTGTTGTTTCATCTTACTTCATATCCTTTCTTTGACTTGGAGAGAGCCAACGGCAATCCTCCCCGCACAGTGGCAGTGGCTCTGGTGCCAGGCTGAAGGGCACCTCAACAGGAGGACCTGCCCATCTGCATCTTCTTGCAGGAAAAAGGTGCTCATTCGAGCTCACTTTCATCTTTCGCTCTGCTCACTGCAGACCTGGCTGCAGGGTAAAACCAAAACCTCTTGGAGCCAGCTGCTGCAGAGGGAACCAACCTCCCTGCTTAGCCTCCTGCCAAAAGCCCCAGGGCATCCTTTCATAGGCTCAGACCGATTTGTATTGGGAAGGACCTTAAAGCTCATCCAGCTCCAACTCCTGCCATGGGCAGGGACCCCTTCCACTGGAGCAGCTTGTTCCAAGCCCCTGTGTCCAACCTGGCCCTGAGCACTGCCAGGGATGCAGCATTTCTGCTGCCACAAGCCCTGCTGACTTGTGCCACTCCCACTTATGCCAAGCTGATGGAGATGAAGTTGTCTGCAGATTGTCCTTGTTAGGAGCAGGGCTTCACACTCCTCTGGGCCCACAGGATCATTTGAATCGGAACAGACTCATCATCAGATACAGCATTTAAGGGTGCAGGCAGAGCAGGAAGTGTTGGCAGAGCTTCTCTTGGATGGTAAGCAAGCTGCAGGAACGCAAACAAAGGGGCCATGCAGCATCCATGGTGTGCATGAAAGGCACTAGTGACGGCAGAGGGATGGTCTGCATGAGGGGGCTGTCTTCAGTGGAGGGGTAGTTTCAGGACTGAAAGACAACTCCAGACAAAAGAACAGCCTTTGTACTGAAAGTACTTCTGAAAGGAAAACATGAATGTGGGGAAGTCATTGCAAACATTCCCCCAGCAGTTCTGGATTTGGCCTCATCTCTGCTCTATCAGTGTCCAGCTTTGGAGATGTTGCTGGCCCTTGCATGGCTTAGTGCTGGACTTGGTAGTGCTGGGTTAATGGTTGGACTCTATGATCCCAAAGGTCTTTTCCAACATAAATGATTCTATGACTTCTGCCTATTTACCTTTATTTTCCTGGGATGAATGATAATCATTTGCCCCTTAGGGTAAAATCAAGTCCCTACTGAAATAACTGCAGCATTAATGGACACCACAGGACAGCTGCTCTGATGTTAATCTCTTGCTTTACCTCTACATTGTTAAACCTGCAGAGGGTTCTCAGAGTGGACTTTCAGGGCAGTGAAAACAGATTTATTTTGGAATATTTCCACTTGTCATCACAATTAATCACCAGAACCCAAGGAAAAGGAGCACAGTTTATAAAATCATCAAGCAGGAACCTGACAAATGGGCAGCAAGACAGAGAGATGGTTTGGACTAATCCATTTTCATGCCAGCTCCAGTAAAACAGGAAAGAGAAGGACTGAGCAGCGTCTTTCCCTGTGACAACCTCCTGAGCATAATCGTGGCCCTCATCTGAAGCCATGCAGGAGCTCCTCGGAACATCTCAGAAAGAGAAGGCACCTGATTTTTCAAGCCCTGTCTGAGGCACGAGCCTCTGCTGTGAAAAATAAACGCTGCTCTATGAAAGAACTAAACCCACGTTTCTCTAAACTGGCCCAACTCTGGACATGAATACACACAGTAATGCTGGCTGAAGTTTTGCTCTGAGGACACCGGCAGGACGGATTCGGTTTCTCCTCCTCTTCCCTTGTGAGTACTTCCACTCCCTCCACCATCTGCCATGAGGCAACAGGCTCCTCTGGGGTGCATCTCTGCAAGGTTAACGTCGTTAACAGGTAAGAGCAGTGGAGAGTGGCCCATTTTCTAACTCAGTACTGATACATAGACTTCAAAGTGAGACATACTGAGGCTGTAATTGCTGCACCCATGAAGTGTTTATAAATGACAGCCTGCCACAGGAGGGTAATGCCCAGCTCCAGCATCTGGCTATGAAAGCAAGCAGAAGCAAGCCTGGGTTTCACTCTCTTAGCAAAGCACTCTAACCTCCAGGTTACCTGGGAGGATGATGAAGAGGACGAGGAGGAAAAGGACAGCCCCTTCCTGACAGCCTGATGGTTCTTACCTTTGGCTCCATTTAGTATTAGATACTTGCAGAACAGGCAGTTGATGGAAATGGAGTTTGTTCAGAGATCACTGCGGTGAGAACAAACGTGATTTGTGTTGATCCAAAACAATTCATTCTTTTGCATCTTGGCAGCTGAGCTGTGAAGACAAAACAAAAAAATTCCCAAGCTGTGGCCCTGCCTTGGTCTTCCTTCCAGGAAGCAGATGGTTGGTTTCTCCTACTCTGCTTCCCAAAACCAAGGGTTTTGGGAAAGACCCAAAACATCCTTCATGTGCTCTACCTTCCAAGTGCATGCAGAGCCAGAGCAAAATTGCCTCTAAGTGTTTTGTGGCTGCTAACTCAAGAACAGTGAAAGCACAAAACATGTTTTGTGAGGCTGGATTTGGTTGGAAAGATGGGTAAGTTTTGGAAGGGTCTTTGTTCTCACAAAAATGAAGCTTTTCTTCATCTACTTGTTTGTGGCCAACCTGGACGAGTCTTCTCCACACAGCAGCATCACTGTTTCCCATTACAAGTCACAGTGAGCTCCTACCAGGGCAAGAAGAATCACCATAACCATGAAGTAGAGCGTTACTTTAAGTCCAGCCCACAACCAGCTACTCAAGAACTCCACAGGCCACCAGTTAACCATGAGAAAGTTAATAGCCAGATTTCACCATGAGTCGTTACTAATCCATAACCAGAAAAGCATACTCCTGGGATTCACGAGGTGAATGACGCCTCATGAATAGTTCATTATCTTTATGCCAGACAAAGTGCTTTCTGAATATACTCCTAGCCACAAGGCTCCCATGGGACTTGCCTCTCTGTGGCTGGTGTCTTGAGTGGACATACTGAAATCCTCTTCAGCATTTCCCAGCGAGGAAGCCTTCAGCTGCAATCTGCAGAGGGAAGGAGCTCTCAGCTCCAAAAGCTGAAATTCAATTTGTGCTTAATAATTAGAACCTCAAATACCAGCCTTCATGCAGGAGCTGAACCATTAAATTATAGAGGTGGATCTCAGCCTTTTTACACTGGGTGGAGTTTACTCATGTGGAAATTCCCTGGTGCATCCTCCAGTGGACTCATTAATGATGTAAAAACAAGGTGAGCAGGCATCACTTTTATGGCATCCATTAAACATGTTTCTCTTCCCTTCCAGACTACAAAATGATTTGTGGGTTGTCTGTTGAGGGGGGGGGGTTAATCCATTTGGCACAAAAGAATTCCTCATTGTTTCAGCTGAATGTCAGTGCTGATGCACAGGAGATTTAAACACGCTATTGGAACTGGAGTAACTTTACAGCAGCCCCAGACAAGGCTGGGGCTGGTAAAGAGTAGGTCATGTCCCCAGGACCCCTCTGACAGTCTTCTGCAGGCCTTGTCCTTGGCCTCAGTCACCAGGCATGCATTAGCCAAGGGAATGGAATGGGGCCACTATGCCAACTGCCCACCCCTATAGTCTCCTCAACTATAGGTAGTCAAAGCAAAAGGTCTTGAGTACTGGACTTTCTCTTGTTCGTTGCTTTAGCTCAGACATCAGTGACTGTACGTCACAGCCAAACACCCATCTCTCATCAAAAGATTCTTGAGCCAAACTAAAACAGCTTTGCCACTGCTTGTGTACTCAGCAGGAAGGCTTCCCACAAGCTATCTCCTGCTCCCAATCACAGAGCTCTTTGCTAAGTATAAATGATTTAAAAGACACAAACCAAACCCTTCTAGCTGTTCACACACACAAATCTAAGTATCTTTACATGCTGAGTAAGTGTAGTAGGACTAATGCAATCCTAATGCACTTGTTAATTAATGTACATATTTTCTCAGTAAATTTTGCACAACTATAAATGGTCAAATAAATAATGAATGCCATGGAATAATTTATGTGAGCCATTCCTTACTGTACATGTTCTAATTACTGGTATGAACACATCCTAATGAATTATTGAAAGTCACAATAAATAACATTACAATTAATTTGTCACCCGTAACTATGTGAGAAATCAAGTTCAAATAACTATTTAGTTCTGTTAACATGCTGCATTGTAATATTTGCCCAGTAATTGGCAGCAGGAGAGGGAACGTTCCTCCTGGCCACCTTGCTTAGAAACTCCATTTCTGCTGGGTTTTGTTTGTGGCTTCCAGTGTTAACATTCAGCAAGTAGAGCGGAGGAGATGCTTTTCATCAACGGACTTTCAGAGGGAGCTATGTGAGACCAGACTCCTTTATGAAGCACCATGTATAAAACCAACAGCCCTCTTAAAGCTTTATAAGCAGAACTTCGCGCTCACACAGCACCCTGCAACGGAGAATTTCAGCCACTTGTCGATTAATTAGTGAAGTTTTACAGTTTCCCTGTGGACCTTGTGGTTTAAACCCAGCCCCGCAGCTCAGTCACTCACTCAACCCCCCCTTTCTTGCCCTCCCCCTACTCCCGGAGGGATGGGGAGCAGAATCAAGAGAATGCAACTCCCACAGGTTGAGATAAGAACAGTTCAGTAACTAAGGTATAACACAAATTACTGCTGCTACCACCAATAATAATAATGATAAAGGAAAGAACAAGGGAAAAGAGTATAGCATCTCACCAACCATCGACCGATAACTTGCCTCACCCTAAGCAACCAAGCACCCACCAAAACCTAGTCCAAACCCCCAGAGCCCTTCTCAATAACTCTGTTACATCCTGGCCATGACGTGCTATGGTATGGAATACCTCTTTGGCTGGTTTGGGTCAGGTGCCCTGTCCCTGCTTCCTCCCAGGCTCCCCCCCTCCCTGGCAGAGCATGAGGCTCACAAAGTCCTTGGTCAGAGTAAACATTTGAGCAGTAACTAAAAACATTCCTGTTATCAGTTCTGTTCCCAGGCCGAAAGTCAAAACCATAGCACTGCACCAGCTACTAGGAAGGGGAATAATGACTGCTACTGCTGAACCCAGGACAGACCTACATATTGTCATCCCACTTTCCCACAGTAAATCAAAGGATGGGTATGTACTGAGCCTCTAAATGCAAATGCTGCACAATGTAAACTGGTTTTGCAGTCATGACCAGACATTAAAAGCAACTGAAGGAAAACAGTCAGCAATCAACGTTACTGGTTTTTAGCATCCTCGATTGCTTGATTCTCATATGCATGCAGAGTAATTGTGCACACCTTAAAAACTGTGCTCTGCAGGGTGGATTTCTACAGGGTGCTGCTGTAGTCTTTGAAAACCTGCCCTGGATGCTCTGCCCAGCAAGCCAGTTGCAAACATTTAGCAGAAGTGTGTGCCTCAAGACCTCCATCATGAGATGCTGAGTGCATTTCCTGGATGGATGGATGGATGGATGGAGCCACTCCCCTCATCCCAGCAGGCACACTCCAGCCTAAACTGTGCCACTTACCTGTTAGTTATCCACTTACTCCGTGTACCATGATGTGCAGCTCATTACTCAAACCCACTCCTTTTCTCTCTCTCAGCAAACATGATGGATGAACTGCTCCACTCTGAATGTTGGATTAATCAGCGAGAAGATACATCCTCAGTTGGGATGTTCATAATGACATTGCCTTCATTACGATTCAGCCAGGAGGTGCCCCATCAGACAGTGCAGCCAAGGGTCATTTCACCATGAGAAGCACCAGAATAACAGCCTGAAACCATCCCAGCTCCAAGCTGAATGTTCAGGCTGGGCATGGACTTCTTCAAGTGGCCACTGGCCACAGCTCTTGAGACCAGTGTTTTTCTTATCAGGGGCTAAATAGTGATTAAATCACCTATTAACAGCAATGTGGAAAATGGTTCAGTGGGTCAGACCCCAGGCTTAGAGAACCCAAGTTCATGTCTTTACTCTCCACTTGCGTGTGCAATGCATGTGGGTCAGGAACTGCTTGCTCAGAAAGAGCTAAGGCATCAAGACCAGCCTCTAATGAGAGGTAACCAAATTCCTTCTCCTGCCTGTTCACAGTGATCCCTCCCAGGCAACCCAGCAGGCAAGTACAGGGTGAATGAAGCAGACTGGAAGTGACAGTCTTCGATGTTGTCACTTCACATTAGTCCCTGTGCCTACAGAATGAGAATAACTATTTTTAAGTTGTGTTGGAGATTTGTGCAGGGTTTCCCAAGGCTTATCAAGCATTTCCATTTGAGAGATGTCATAGCTCATGCTTTTGATCCTTTCTATGACTTTTCTTTGTATATCTTTGGTTTTCCTTCTCCTGTCATATCCCAAACAGCAGCTTTCTCCACAGACAGCATTCACTTGTAATATTTGTAAAGGGGTTTCTATGAAAATTCTCAGTGAACAATTTCTGAGCAGCTCTAGCAATGGAAAATACTAAGTATTTGATAGAAAAGTAGCAATAAGTGGACAACCCCAACACAGGCACACAAAATATCATCCTTAAGACAGCTGAGTTTGCAAACAAAGCTGCAAATACACTGAAGGTAAAATTCCTTAGTATGTATATTTCAGAACAAATGCAAGAATCAGAGAATCACCTCCATCTCTCTGTACACGGGGAGTTGCTCAAGCTCAGCTCATGGGTAGGGTCTCAGCTCAACCCCTCCCCAGCAGCCATGGCCAGAACAACCCCAGGAACTCAATTCAGGTACAAAATGCTCAGGATGGGAAGACCAAGCATGAGCCCTGCAAAGCCCATGTCCCTCAATCGCCGATATTCATCATTCTGTTACAGGACAGGGTCTCCACTGCTGATGTCCCCTTTGCCACATGTCCTTGTGGGCAAAGCACTCCCCTCCTGGCTGCACACTAAGGAGGAAGGATGGAGATCGACTCCCTGGAGAAGAATGAGGTGAGAGACCTGCCCCTTTCACCATGTGGAGGCAACACAAGAGTCTGCTGTTTCCAGCAACATCCAGGGCTATCCCTGCTAACAAGGTGGAGGTGAGCTCAGGGAGAGGCACTTTGTTCAGATCTAGACCAAGAACAAACCCAAACAAGACAAGGCACCATCCTTGCCAGCCTTTCCCCAAGCACCCTGACTTACTACTCACCTAATAGTTAACTAGTGCCTCTAATATGAACTTTGCTTTATAAATTATAAAACAAGCACCTTTTTTTAAAGCTATGCCTTATCATAGTCTCTCCTTCAGCACTTTCATGGGCAGGAATAATTATTTAGTGCACACTGCATGTATAATGAATTTTCAGGCATACTTGTTTGATCTACAGCCTTGGAAATAAAAATCCCATTAGTCTAACAAGCTCACCAATTATTTCCTGAGATCATTGAGCCTATTGCAGAGAAGAACATTGCATAAAATTGGAAGTGAATGGGGAGCAGTGCAGTATGTTGTCTTACAGAGTCAAACATTTTACAGGAGTGTTTCACATCATGTTGGGGTAAGGGGTAGAATGAACAGAGAACTTGGGTGTGCTTTAGCTGGGTGGATGTAGCTCACTTACTGCTGGAGGGTGGAAGCTGGGTTAAAATTAGGGAAGAAGCACATTGGTCCAAATTCAGACGTTAATCCCAGAGCTGTCTCCATCCAAGTGAGTAACCCAGGCTCCTCCTGGAGCTTTCATGTCAAAAAACACCAACCAACCAACACCACTTCTCCAGGACATGTATTCTCTCACCCATTACAGAGGCCAAAGTCCAGAGAGAGAAACAGGTTTCCAGAATGATTTCCCTCTCAGCTCCGTGGGAAGCATGTGTAGCTCACACACAGAGCTGTTTGCACTGGAGGCATGTAAAGTTGGATGATGCAGATCTCCCCTCTATGTCCAATCTCACGAAGTCACCATGAGCTTCCAGGGGCTGTGGAGACCATGGCCCCCAAGAGCCACCCAGCCTTGGTTTTCTTAGATACCCACCTCCAAATGAGACCATCTGCCCTCTGGGGTGACCTCCTCTCTTCACTGCCTTGGCCAAAGTGAGGGAAAAGAACCCACAACTGCTCTAGTGAGATGCCTCAATGCAGATGCTTTATGGTGGCAGCTGAATGCAGCACACAGAGGGATTTGTAAACAGAAAGCAACGAGAACCCAAGTCCAAGACAAAGATTCCCAGCTGAGTCTGCAGCTTGGAACGAGCTGGTAGTGGGCACAGATGGGATACGACCTCATTAAAACCCTCAGCAAGGAGTAATTTACTGTTAGCATTGCTGGGGGGGGTTAAATAAGAATTATGTCCAAATCTTGCTCCTACAAATGCTTCGTAGCTCGTGGATCAATACATAGAGGAAGGTGTTAGAAAAGAAACTCAAAATGGTTACTCCTCTGGTGGCAGAGATGGCTCCAGGTCTTCCATCAGACCTTTCTAGGCCACTCACACTGTCTGAAAGGACGAGGCAGCACCAGGTTGTGTCTGAAGATAAAGAAAGTCAAAGCACAACTACATTCCTGTTTGCTCAGGGCTGTTGGGAGATGCTATTTATGTGATTATAGAGGGGCAGGGGAGTCTGCAGCAGCAGCAAAGGAAGGTAGCAATTAGAGAAAATACCTTAACAAACACAACAGCATTTCTAACTACCAAGCACTTCATTCTGCACCCAAAAGGTGGCCTTTAACTGCCAAAACATCCATGAAAGATACAAATTAAACAGACCCTGAAAACAGAAATATTTTGCCCTTATGGATGGGGTCAGCAGCAAAAATGGACCTTTATAGACAGGAAGGATGATGCGAGTTGGTCTAAGAGGATAACTGCAGCCCTGATGAGTTCTGCTCTTGTGCAGGGAGCACAAGATGCAGTTTGAGGGTTCCTCCCACAGCTGGCACCACCACAACCACCCCAGCACCTACCTCCCAGCACCAGTGCAGTCTTGAGAAGGAGCAGGGCTTGAGGGTACAGGTCCTTGCCCCAGTGCACCCAGCCTGCTTCCTTCTGCTTTCACCCCAGCACGCCCCCTTACCCTGTGCTTGGCTGTTAAGGAGTACTCATCCCTGGTCTTGCTTCCCACCTTAGCACAGGTCACAGCTGGGCTTCTGCTCCTTTTTGCAGCTTTGCCCTCTTTCTGAGCCTGAGACACCATCTCCCATCCTACGGTCCTGACACACAGCACCCAGAGGTGTGATTGAAGGCTCAGTGTCCCCCAAGACCTCAAGTGGAGCACCTTGAACAGACCACACTCAAGTTCAGCAAACATGGGTGCAAAGCAACATCAGCACAAATGGGCTCTTTGGAGGCTGATGCCATCCCTGCTCTCATTTCCCCAGTTAACCGATCCTCCTGTTGGACTGATGCAAATGACCATGGTGCCATGTGCTCAGCCAGGGAAGGTTATTTCTATTTGTAATAAGCAAAAATATTCCCCCC
>NDXB01001156.1:45830-66420 GCA_002631895.1 Agapornis roseicollis | reverse complement strand
GAGCAGGGAAGGGTTTTTTTTTTTTTAAAAAAAAAAAAAATTTCCCCCCCCCCCCCCCCCCCCAATCTTTCCAGAACAAGATCCAAAATTGAAAGTAGAAGATGGGAGCATTAAAAACAACTGGGTACAGTGAGAGAAAGGGAATGAGTGGGGCAATTGAGACATGAAAATGAAGTCTCAGCTTGTCACGTTCAGTGCTGTCTACAGGAACATGGGAATACTTTGCTGACTGAATTCCTTAAAACCTACCTAAGTGTCTAAGCTTTAGAGACCAACCAACCAGGGCCATGAGCCACTGCAGGTTAACTTCTAATGTTTGTCAAGTGCTCACAGCTGGATGTTAATGAAGGGTTTGAACAGACAGGAATCTCAGATCACATCTGATCAGGTTCAAAGCAAGGGCTCCCACCCTCCCCAGGAGCAGCTCATTGCCACCCATCAGCCTGTCTGATACCCCTCAGCCCTACACACAAAACCAAGTCCTCGCTGTCACAGTTCTTTCCTTGCCATTTCTGCAGGGAGGGAAAAACCCGCCTTTGTCCCCAGCTACTGCTCCCAGGACCTGTTGAGCTTCAAAATGGAGACTGAATAAGACTTAGTTTTGTGCCAAAGGCTCTCACAGACTCTACAGCACCAGCTCTTCATGGATGAGCTGTTGGACTGGGTGAGGGCTCCTGCACACCCAGGGAGCAGCTGGTACTCTGGGTGCCAAGGGCAAACAGGAACCAAGCAAAAGATACCTCCCTCCAGCACTACTCTGCAGAACAGAGCCCTCTTCCCTTGCCTTCCACAGCCACCCATCCCACAGAGGTGGGCGAGACAAATGATTCCTCCTAAAACACGTTCCCGAGCTGGAAAGGGCGCAGAGATTGATGTGTCCCTGACCAGACAGCTGGCAAGAGGGGAAAAATTACATACAAAAAAAAGAGATATCAATCACACCACAAATTACACTCCAATATGTCCTTCGGGCATGAAGGTCCCCTGCTTGCTGCCATACTCGCTTTTTTTGGGGGATGCACACATCACAGCAGCTGATTGTGTGCTTAAGAGGACCCTACCCATCAAAGCCACAAAGTCCATGCAGGGCATTACTGTGGGGTGCCCAGCAGGGATGGGAGCCATGGGATTATCTCCCAGCTTCCCTTCCCTGCCTCTCCACAGAGTCTGGCTGAGCAGCACTGCCTGGGAGCAAACCAGCACCAGCTCAAGGTGGGGTGGGAAGCACCACATCAATCACTGCCCATTGCCAGCAGCCCCCTATTGCAGAGAATGCATCCACTCACTCCTGGGCTCTTCATAGAACCATAGAATAGTTCAGGTTGGAAAGGACATAAAGATATCCAGTTCCAACCCCCTGCCATAAGCAGGGACACCTCACACTAAAGCACCTCCAGGGAGAGGGGAAGAGGGTTTCCAGGAACAGTTGCTAAATCCACAGCTTCCTCCAGTTGTCATTCCTCCTGTCCAGCTGAATCTTGATGCTGGTGTCTGTGTTTGAGCACTCAGCTGAGAGCGTCGTGTGAGATGCTGTGAGTGGAAAATCAAAGCTTTGATGGAGTTCCAGGGCTGCCTGCAAACACTTCCCATAGATCAGGCTCTTACTATAAGCAGGTGCCTGCTGCAGCACGCTCGAGTTGGGATTATAAAGCAAGCTCTGTTATTACCTCCCCTTTTGGCATGCAGGTGACTTTATCAGCTCTTCATTATGGAAAGGGGAAACCTTCTGTATTTTCTGAACTTTCTGAGGGGAAAAGGGTTTGAAGAACATTTTGTCATTTTTTGAGTGATGGCGGAGCAATTAACAGATGCTTTTCCCAGTGATTTAGGACACCAGTAACAATACACACACTTTTTAGAACTAGAATAAAGCAAAAAAACAGAAGTTCAAATCTGTTTCAGTCCCCACACTGTGGAACAACACTTATGAAATGAACAAATCCAATCACTTCTGAGCAGGAGCAGCAGGTATCTCCTGCGTCAGTCAGCATCTGTGGGGTGATTTTCTTTGCTTCCTTTTGTAGAGGAACGAAATGAAGTCTTTTTCCCTTCCTTGCATTGCAGGAAAGTCTTCCCATATCCCTGTTGCGGGAGTGTGTTGAAGAGGAGGTGACAGCCTGCTCTGTTAGGGGCAAAAGCAGCCTGGATAAGTTGCAGACTGGGAGCATGGGAGAGGCAGGACTGCAGCCCCAGAGCCCTATGTAAAACACTGCACAACTGCTGCAAGGACTGATAATCCCCTTCCTCTCCACTATCCCTGGTGTCTACACCAGATGTCTTTGAGGAATTGCTCCCTCTAAAAGCACACATGATTATTTGCTGGAGCCATGACCTGGCCAAAGGACACAACCCATCAACCATCCAGGGTGGCATTCCTAACCCATGGTTTCTGTATCCCAAGGCATCCCTGGCATACCAGAGACAGATAAGGAGTTGCACGTCAGGTGACAAGAGCAGAAGAACGTGGCTTTGTTCTCAGCACATCTTTTGGGGACTCTCACCACCCATGGAGCTGCAATGAGCACCACTGCTCAGAGGGCACTTGAACTGCATGGGATGAGATTTGTGTTGGTACAGCCCCAGACATCAACCAGAGCTCAGATGCTGCTTCCAATAAGGCAGATTTAGCTCTTGAACCATCTCTGTTTCTCGTTGCCAGATGAATAATGAACAAATATAAATCACAAAGAATTTATCTGATGAAGGCAAGGAGAGGAAAAGGATGAATAATTTATTTGATGGATATTATTCATCCATGCATAGAGCCAGCCAAGTAATGAAAACATTTATTCACAAATCGCTCTTCTGACAGTTGAAAACTTTGTACAGTGAGTTATTCATGTCTGTATGGTTTGGGTCCCCGAGAACCCAAAACAGTGAGCTGACATTGGAGAGGGGGGAAGAAGCCTGAGAGCTGTGCCTATCTTGGACCTACCTTGTGCCTACTATCTCCGGACCATGGGAAATGGGATCTTCACTCACAAGACAAGCCTAGAACTGGACGGACACCTACCACATGGCCATGCTCAGAGGCCCAGCCTGGTGCTGCAGTTCACAAGTGTCCCAAAGGCACTTTGTCAGTGGCATCACAGCTGAGGTTCTCCAGATCCACACTCCAGCTTAGAGACCTCCCAGGCACCACAGTTCCTCTCCTGTCTGTGGAGGTCATTGCTTCCTGATGCTTCAAAGGGGCTTCCAGCTCATCCCGGTTAAAATCTCTGGAACATGGCATGCTGCTTTCCAATGAAGGCAAAGAGATGTTCTTCCCACCAGCCCTGCTCTGTTCCAAAGATCCAGCTGCACCCCCCCCACACCCCCCCCATAAATAAACCACAAGAGAGGCCTAAAAAAGTTGTAGAGCTACCTTTGAAAACCCTGGGGAGTTTATGCCATTATCAGAACTACTTCCTCCATCCTGCCTTACAACTTTTGGGTTGATCAAATAAGCCAAATGAGTCCATATTCCCTCCAAACAGCGTGAACAACAGCCAAGCAAGGTTATAGCTGCCTCAGATGAAGATACGATATTTATGGCCCCCTGAATTCCAGTCACTATTGTGTGAGCTCAGCTCTTCTAAAGAGGGTCACAAATCTACACCAAGGTCCCAAGTCCAGGGCTGTGCATTTGGATCCTTCGAGATATTTAAAGTTACACAAAGATGGACTGCTCCCTATTCACCATCCCTATTCAGAGGCACAGAAACACCCATTATTCCAGCATGGCCACAGAATAAATTGCCACCTGCTTTCAAGTACTAGAAAAGGAAAAACGTCTCTGGGCAGACCTCTGGAGCTGGTGAACCACAAAACTTGTCACAGCTGAATTCATTGCACAAAAAGCATCAAAATTGCATCTGCTGCTCTGAAACAGATTCAAACTATCCATTCCTCTTTGGTGAATGAAGCTAGGCTGGTAATCCCGTTAAACCAGGTTGCTTATGAGATTTGAGCGCTTCTGGGAAACTACAATGGAACAACTCTGGGCATATGGCGTTGGCAAGGTTCTCCCTCTTCCCAGCTGAGACTGTTATTGCAGAGGAACGTGGAAATGAGAATGAAGACGAAAGTTCATACAGGCTGAGCTGCTGGGTTTTTGCAACAAAGACCCCGGCAGAGGGCTATGTTTACAGGGAGGAAGATGGAAGTGTGTAGAGCAGACTAGGATGACTTAGGACACAGGACTGGGTTTGACCTCACGGAACTTCACATCCACTTCCCTGCAAAAGCTCAATGTCACTAAAAGCAGAAGTATCCACAGCCAAGAAACCGCTCTTCATCCTTATCTCCACCTGCAGCAGGACAGGATCTGAGCTGCGGGACCTCAATCAAACAGTCAACCCAGCCACAGCTTTTTGAACAGTTACCCATTTAGGACCTGATCAGCCATCTTGCCTTAGACTGGGTAACACTCTCCTCCACAAGAGTCCTTAAGACTGCAACAGTGCTAATAACAGCATATAGCTTTCCTCCACGGTGACAGTGTTCTGGCCATTACAACACATATCTGCTATAAGGTCACCTCTACAGGATGTTTCCATGACTTCTCACAAGTGTACAATTATCAGAGGTAGTTGGGACATCAAAATCAGTGTCACTGCAATAAAAAGGTGATAACATGAACTGAACAAGCTCTACCAGGACCCTGAACAGAGGAGTGAATAATCAAACTACATTGAAGCATGTGTGCCAGAGTGGTACTGGTACTAAAGGCACATGCCATGAGCAGGGAAACTCATCTAGTCCATGCTTCAGTGTGGTTTAGCCACATGCAACCATTTTCCCCATGCAGCCATTGGACTAGAAGTTGCAGTGTGATTGGTGGCCCCAAAGGATAGGCCTTGGTTATATCTGAGGCAGCTTGCTCCCAGCTTGCTCTAACCACAGCTGGGTTGCTGTTTGCCCAGACTAAAACCCTGCTAGCTTCTACTGGCAAGCACCTAAACAGAGATCACACAGTGGGGCTGTCCCCAGCCCTGCTCAGAGATGGGCACCAGATGGTGGTCACCCTTCACACCCTAAGGAGCAGCTCCATCCTCCTTCATCCTTGCCCAGGGCATGTCCCCATTGAAGGTTTCACCCACTGGCACATTTCCATGGTCTCAGTGGCCCACAATGGCCACAAAATGAGCAACATTCCATGCCAAAATACAACAGTTGGAAGTTTCTGACCTTGAGCCTTGCCTGAGGCACCCATGAAGGCTGCACAAGCACAGCTCCATGGCTCAGCTTAGTGCACAGACGCAACAGCTTGGCCACACAACAGAGCCTTGCTGGCAGAGTCATTTCCCCATTCAAGAATCATGGAATATCCCAAGCCAGAAGGGCCCATAAGGGTCATTGAGTCCAACTTCATAGAATCATAGAACAGTTAGGGTTGGAAGGGACCTTAAGATCATCCAGTTCAACCCCCCTGCCATAGCAGGGACACCTCACACTAAACCATGCCACCCAAGGTTTCATCCAACCTGGCCTTGAACACTACCAGGGATGGAGCACTCACAACCTCCCTGGCCAACCCATTCCAGTGCCTCACCACCCTAACAGGAAGAATTTCTTCCTTAGATCCAATCTAAACCTCCCCTGTTTAAGTTTGAACCCGTTACCCCTTGTCCTGTCACTACAGTGCCTTCATTGAAGAGCCCCTCCCCAGCACCCCTATAGGCCCCCTTCAGCTACTGGAAGGCTGCTCTGAGGTCTCCACACAGCCTTCTCTTCCCCAGGCTGAACAGCCCCAACTCTCTCAGCCTGTCTTTGTATGGGAGATGCTCCAGTCAACTTCCTGATCCTTGCAGGAATAGCTTACCTGTTGGAGAGAAAAGCTTATTTATCCAGTGCTGCTCTCATACTTCAGGGTCATACAGAACACATGGCACTTCTTAAACAAGACAAGCATCCCATCCTGGTAGTAGATACCTGGATCACCTCTATGCCCAAACATCACCTTCAGTCAATGTATAGTGCTTGAATTCCTGGAGATCCTCAGTAGCATTTACTCAGAGAATCAAACAAATAAGTAAATAAACAAAGTACAGTCTATTTTGTGGAGTCTTATCAGAAGGTTTTGTACCATCTATAAATGGATTTTCAAGCAAACCTTTCCTGTGCACACACCTGCCTGGAGAGCAGGATCTGAGCATCCAAGAACATCAGAAATGCTGAAAATCCCCACCACAACCCTTCACTTGATTCATTTTTATTCCTTTGCCCTTAATCACCAGGCCCAGCACTTCCTATTAACTCCCATTAAACCTTCACAGGTGCCTACCAAGCCAGAGATTTAAGGAGAATTTAAACTACCTGAACCTGCTGGAAAGGTTTATTGAAAAGAACAGTGCAATCTCTCCCCTCAGCTCCTCCAGGTTCAGATTTTACTGCTCTTCCCCTATTACTCTGAAGTATTTCCATATTTTTACATCTGAAGTGAGTTTCATTCCATTTTAATCTATGATCTGCAAAGCCTCTGCAGCAGCCATGACTGCCCCAATGCTCGCTTTGCCCAGGCATAGAGATATCCTCTTTGCAAAGATAAAGATGATGCCAGCAGCAGGTGACCTGAGAGCAAGGACAATGATATGCTCCTGCCTCTGACAGGGGACTGACCAAAGAGGCGGTTGTTGGGATTGGGGAGGAGCAGCTGGTGTTTTAGGTAGCGTTTTGGACCCAGAAAATGGTCTTTGAGTCACCCAGCAATGTCTCGGTGGGATGGTGGGAAAAGACAAGAGCAGTTCATGGACACCCGCTGTGAGCTAGCACTGACCTTGCTGAGCCCCAGCCGGCCGAGAGGAAACGGTGATACTTTCCTAAAAGAGAGATAAATCCAGAAGGGATTCATATGGAATCACAGAATCCCAGCCTGGTTTGTGTTGGAAGGGACCTTAAAGCTCCTTCAGTTCCACTGGAGCAGCTTGCTCCAAGCCCCTGTGTCCAACCTGGCCTTGAGCACTGCCAGGGATGGGGCAGCCACAGCTTTTCTGGGCACCCTGTGCCAGCGCCTCAGCACCCTCTCTGCTGATTCTTTCTTAAGTGAAAGCTCAAAGGCGTTTCCCAGAGAACTGCAAAATTATTCCCACATTTTTACACCTTTCTTCCCAATCCAGCAGCAGGCATCGAATGAGATCAGCCCAAGGCACCCTGGGGCTTTGCCGGGGTGATCAAAGCGGCCACCAGTGTCCTCATGAGGTCACCTACATCAGCTCCCTGTGTCTGGCCACCTTCCGCGGCCGGGCAGTGAGGGCAGGCAGCTATCCTGTAGCTCCATCTAGTGTGCTGCATCCGTGCCATGGCCAGCACCCAGCTTTGTCCCCATCTCTGCACAGTGGAAACCCCTGGCTGCTGGAGCCCCGGGATTCCAAGGGACTCGTGCTTTGGGATCTTCAGAATCCCAGAATCCCAGTCTGGTTTGTGCTGAAGGGACCTTAAAGCTCCTCCAGCTCCAACCTCTGCNCATATGCTGGAGCAGGATTTGTTGCCTTCGCATCATCTGCATTTGGATCATGGAATGGTTTGTTCTGGAAGGGAGCTCAAAGCTCCTCCAGCTCCAACCTCTGCCACGGGCAGGGACACCTTCCACTGGAGCAGCTTGCTCCAAGGCCCTGTGTCCAACCTGGTTGTTGCCACGGCAGAATACACCCTAAAACACAACTCGGGTGCATTTTACAAGCAGAGGACAGTGAGCCGCTTCTCTTTACATTACATCCTTGCTTTCCCATGTGAACACACTTTGGGCTGCCCCACTGCAAGAGCTTGTGCTGCTCACCAGCACTTGTGCAGAGCACAGCCAGGCATCAGGGCACGGCTCTGGGGTTTTCAAAGGACTCATGTTTTCAAGGGTTCGGCACTTACCCAGTTGCCTTCACAAGCATCTGGCACAGCAGAGATGCTGAAGGCTCCGGGAAAGGTGGTTTCCCCTAAAACAGCCTCTTGCTGTAGGGTGTCAGCAAACAGGGAACCTGCACTGAGCACAGCAGATCTGTGAGCTCCTGGGTTTGCTGTAACCATCAGCACCGATAGGGGAGAAAAGGGAGAGAAGTGGACGGGAAGGGAGAGGAGGGAAGGAGAGGAGCAGCATTGGTTTCCAAAGGAATTAAGGAAAAAGCAGGATGATCCTGCTTGCTGCCTTTTCCCCAACTCCCCTTGGCATAGAGACCTGGTTGTCTCTCTCCCCATTACTCCATTCAAACCCACTTTCAAAGGACCCCCTGCTGTCCATGCCCACCCCACCAGCATCTCCCCCTCCTCCTGCTCCTTGCTCCTCGGGGAAGCCAAGCCAACCTTTGGGCATGGTTTTACATCTGTAACCATTCCCAAAGTGCAGTTTCAGCAGCAAACACCTCTTTGTTCAGCCACTGCCCCAGGCACGGAAACAAGAGGCTGATGGCTCACTGGGCTGATGAGTGAGCTGGTATTTGTCACCTGCCTTAGTGCTGGGTCACAGCCCACCCCCAGGACCCACGGTGGGCTCAGGCTCTCCCCTGCGCTGAGATGTAAGGGAACATTAAAGAAGGGAGATGTATAAATACTTGAACACATGAATAATTAACAGCAATAGATGTCTTTCTTTTTGCCATGACAATTGCTGAGATGTTATAGAAGGCTACAAACCATCTCCAGCTATTAACAGCTGAGGTAAGTGAAGGTCCTTACACAGAACCCATTTGGTCAATCTTTTATTAAACACCTCTGCAGTGCTCGTGACAGCTTACTCCTCATCCAACACGTGCTCCGAGCAGCTTACAACCACTCAGCTTTTCCATGCTGTCTGCTTCAGTCCCTCAACCCAAACCTTTGCATGGAGACAGGGAAATGGGCTGTAAAGAAGCAGGTTACTCGGCTGGAGCGTTCAGAGCTCTCAGGAAGACACCGGAGAGCAAACGCGATTCTCCATTGGAATAAAACCACAGTGATTTTCCATGCTGGCTCCAGGGCTGGTGCTGCCCCATCCCGGGGTAAAGGATGTGCCCATCCCTGTGCAGGCCCATGAGCTGCTGTGCTAATTTGGCCTTCGGTTCCATGCATCTTACAAAAACCTCTTAAAACTACTGCTATAAATGCTTTCATTGCGAGGATGTTCTGAGTTCAACGCATCTGATTCATCTCCCTGCTATAAATGGTCCTTTTACAACAGGGACTGAGCAGCCAAAGGAAAGCAGAGCTGCTTTCTCCCTGCTATCGCAATCAAGTTGTTTGGTCTAAAATGTGCCCTAAAAGTGAATCCATAATGTTCCTGGCAATGCAAGGAAACTGCTGTTACCAGGAGTAAAATGTAGGTAGTAACTCTGTGGGTTTTTCTCCACTGAAACCGTAATTAACGTGGATCCTGTGTACTAAGTGCAGGGAGAAATACAGTCCTCACAGCAGTTAAAATGCATCTCATTAGCACTGAAACGACTGTATTGTCAAAATGCATTATATTCCGCAAGGAGAAAGTGTGTAATTGAGTTCCCACCACAGCACAGTTCATCTGCATCCAATGGCATTGTGGAGCTCACTCTGGCTGCTGCTGGAAATGAGGATTAATTGGGATCCCTGCTCCTTACTGGAGAGAGCACATGGATGTGCTGTGGGCAGGCTGGGGGCTGTAGTGACAGGCTCAGTGCCCTCATCCAGGCACAAGGGGACTGAGAGGTCTGGGCACTCCACATGTTGGCAGGACCCATTAGAAACTGAAAGTGTCCTTGCAAATGCAGTAAAGAGTGGTTAAAAAAGGCCAGCAATCGAAATGAAGGCACCCTTTTGCTGCATAAATACTTCAGTAACAATTAATGACTGATTCATGCCATTGCTTTTGGATTATCCTGGGCTGGGTTGGTACAAGTGGCAGTGATGTGCAGAAATCATTTCACATGCAACCAACAAGTCTGCTGCAAGAGGTGCAAACACACCTGAGGCTAAGGAATTCTCCCGATGGGCAGGTGGGGCTCCTTGCCTCATTCTAGATCTCATTGATCTCTCATTGATCTGCACCATTTGAATGGGTAATTATTAGTCACTGAAATAAAAGCTTCCCACTTCTCACAGCTCAGCACCCCGGACCCTCACTCCCACAGGGTCACAGGGGACCCCTAAGTGACTCCAACCCCTCCTGTGGACCATGCTTTGAGCCATAGGAAAGGCTGTGGGATCCATCCATCATTTTCAACCTTTGCAAAACCTTTCGCTGTGGTATCACTTTAAGCTGCCACTTGGGTGAGTTTTCCTTATTAGAGATGTGAGAGATGCTGAGCTCCAGCTTGCTCCAGCTCGTGCACACAGGGAATGGTCCCACAGCTCCTGGGCTCTAGCTCTGCTCACCAGTGCCGTGGTCCCTTCCGACGCAGCCAGGCACATCCCATCAAATCCCATTATTCAGATCTAACGAGGAAATAATTTCAATTAAGGAAATTAAAAATGCATTTGCATTTGAATTTGAAGTTGGTGTTAATTTGAAGGCACTGAAAAGAGCCCTCCAGCAGCATCAGGATCCGCTTGTGCCAGGAGAAGCAGGGGTGGGGATGAGAATAGAGGAGGGGAAGAACCTGCTCCATCACCTGGGAACAGCAATGCTTGTATAGAGGAGGGAGTCAGTCCCTGGGGAGCAGAGGCTGTGCTGGCAAAGGTGGAACAGAGCCAGTCCTGCTTCAGGTCCTCATCCAGGCAGCAGGGATCCTCTCCAGCCTAAACACAGCCCCTGAGCCATGTGTCCAACCTCCCTGCCCAGCACTATGAGGCTTATTCCAGCTCCCAGCAGACCTCTGTCAAACTGCCATAATGCAGCTAAGAAGGCACCCAGTGATGCTGAGCAGGACACAAACACTGATGTGTGAGTGGCATGGACCAGGAGAGACCCTTTCTGTTACAGCAGGGAACTGCTTCAGCCCCGCCTGGCCTCTGCTCTGATTTGAGGTGGGATGTGTTGGATAACCATTGAGGTTGGCCACAGCTCCTGGGCCTGCCTGACAGCAGGAGACAGCTTTGCCAAGGTGACAGAAGGGTCCCCAAGATCCTGTTGACCTGCACAGAATCAGTGCTTTGAGACTTTGAACCCAACTATCCCCTTCCAGCTCCTGCTCAAACCCAGTTTGTCCGTTGGGAAGGTACCACTCTCATGGTGGAGCTCCATATGCAGCCAGTTACCAGGATATCCCAGTGTGGAAATTCCAATAGGCAAAGCAAATCCCCAGCCAAGGAGGGCTCCTCCCAATTGCATTTCTGCAGTAGCTGGGAAAAGAACCTGGAAAATCCTTCAGAGGAGCACTGAAGCCAGGCAGGAACAGGGGCACCGGCTCTAACCCTAAACACTAGAGTGAGCACTGACCCTAACTCTGGCAGGAACGGGAGCACCAGCCCTAACCATAACCTAGAGCTAGAGCCAAACCTAGCTGGCCCGAACCCTAACCATAGGGTGGGTTGCACCGTTTCCAAGCTTACCGTGCACTGAAAAGGACAAGCACAAAGTTTCCCCCCTCGCTCTTTGACTCTGGGAGCAGAGGCCAAATGATCGTGCTCCACTGCACTGCTGCAGAGCCGAGCGCGACCACTGGAGAACTTGGACTCAAATGGACTTTTAGGTGGGAAAGCAAAGAGCGAGAGCAATGAGGATTGCACCGTTTGAAAGATCACCGTGTGCTGAAAATGAGCTGCCCAGCTCCCCATGGGCTTTGATATCCTCTCAGGTCCCCTTCATGTGTAGCCCTGGTGGGCTCAGGAGATGCCAGGTCCTGGTTCCACCTCCTTCGTTTGCTGCTGGTCTCCCGCACCATGCATTCTCCACCACCAGTTTCCACAGGTGCCACCAACCCGTGCTCAGCTCAGCTCAGCTCAACGATGGGGTCACACAGAGATGGCTTTTGACCAGACAGAAGGAGGTGCTGCTCATTTCAGCTCCTTCAGCAAAGGCAGCCCAGAGAGCAATGCAATGTACAGATCGGTTTAATGCAGCTGGATAACAGTCCTATTGTAACCGGGGCTAATTACTTAAGTAATTCCCTGTGTTATTAATTCTGCAGCTTTGCCATCATCAATGTATTTGTAATAACAGGATTTCCTCTGTAATAGCATTAATCATAATGGATTTACTCAGAAATTAAGGGGGAAGGGATATTATCTCCCTTGGGAGCACCATTTGACAGCAGCTCTACCTGCTGTTATGATCTTTATTGGTTTATTCTTAATGCCTTGCTCATTAATCTGCTTCCTAACACCCCCACCCCTAAAGACACCTCTATGAGTGGAAATCACAAGGAGGAGAAAGCAGCCAGGCAAGGGGGCTCCAAGTAGAAAGAACCCACCAAATCCTTAGGGATGGCCAGCACGGCCACAAGCAATTTCTCATATGTGAGGGGATGAGTCCTGCTCTGCCTGAATGGGGCCTACAAGGATGCTAGAGAGGGTTTCTTCATCAGGAACTGCAGTGGTAGGACAAGGGGTGATGGGTTCAAACCAAAACAGGGGAAGTTCAAGCTAGATATAAGGAAGAAGTTCTTCCCTGTGATGGCACTGAGGCACTGGCACAGGGTGCCCAAGAGAGTGGTAAATGCTCCATCCCTGGCTGTGTTGAAGGCCAGGGTGGACAGAGCCTTGAGAGATGTGGTCTAGTGTGAGGTGTCCCCACCCATGGCAGGGGTTGGAACTGGATGAGCTAAAGGTCCTTTCCAACCCTAACCAGTCTGGGACACTTTGACTCTATGAACATCCACACCTGGGCAGCGCTCACTTCTCTGGCCAGTTTGCTCAATCTCAGCTCCACGTCCAAGAGCCTCTTTAGTCAGTTCCAGGGGAGCAAGGAAGATCCAGCATCTCTTCCCAACATTCATACCAAGCAAGGAAAGGTTTTGTTGAACCCTTTCTCCTCTCAGCAGGCTTCTGGTTCAGGATGCTTGCACCAGACCAGGCTGAGACCAGCAGCAGCTTGTCCAAGCCACAGTATCAAGTGAAACACCCAGCTCATGAGTGCCCAGGCAGGGCACCAAGCTCGACCATACTGGTGCAGGAGCACTCAGGTATCCCCACACACCACATTGGTCATGGTCACGTCCCCATGGGAAACCTCAGCAACTCATCCCCACCATCCTCACTGGCACCCCATGAGCAGGATGTGGTGCTCTCACCAGCAGCTCCTTTCAAAACCTGATTTGTCTGCTAAAAATCAGATGATCTGATGAAAATTAAAGCCTGAAGCCTAAAGCATCCAGCTCTGGGGTTTTATTGGGCTCAGCTTGCCTCGATTACTTTATGGCTGGTCATAAAGACAATGAGGTTTTTAATGTGGCCTGCATTAAACTGCTTTGATGCCTTGCCCAGGAGAGCAGTGATGCCATAGAGGCTGCCCAGTCACCAGCAAGATAACAAGCAGAAGGCAGCAGTGCAGCACCGAACACAAGCCCCATGGTGCTGGCCACCAATAAACACATTTTCTTCCTTTCCTTTGCCCCTTTAATATTATTCTATCAATTTTTGCCCCTTTAATTCTCAGCAGTCTCTTGCTGACAGTGGAGGACGCTGGAAAGCCGTCCCCTGCATCATATCTGAACTGTAGAGCTGATGACTTGAGATGATGCCCGTGCCACCTGGGCTCTGCGTTTCCCAAAGCTGGGAGCCTGTTTTCCCTTTCTTCATGCTTGCCACGCTTGGTTCTAATTCATTAAGCATGACTTGCAGTCCGGGTGGTTACATTTGTCTTCATTAGGATGTATGACCACACACGGCCGTGCTGTTCTTCTGCAGCCAGCTCCTCGCCAGGCTGGAACCCCCCGTTTCCATCACAGGAGCCCCTCAAGCTGCTGAACCCAGGGGCTGCTGGCAGCTGACCGAATACAGAGATACCTCTTGCACATGTGCCCGTACATCAGTTCTGACCTTAGCGCAAAGCAGGATGCCCTTAGCACTGCTTGATCCTTGCCAGAGCAAGCCCTGCCTGTGGGAGAGGCTGTGGAATGCAGGACCAGGGGGTGGCACAGGGATTGACACCAGGAAGGTGGGAAGTGCGTCAAGGGCAGGTTGAAGGGTTAGGGTGGTGAGGCACTGGAATGGGTTGCCCAAGGAAGTTGTGAGTGCTCCATCCCTGGCAGTGTTCAAGGCCAGGCTGGACGAAGCCTTGGGGGCCATGGTTTAGTGTGAGGTGTCCCTGCTTATGGCAGGGGGGTTGGAACTGGATGATCTTAAGGTCCTTTCCAGCCCGAACTATTCTATGATTCTATTTCAGGTGAAGACTCCAAATGAGACCATGAAGTCAGATGAAGGCCAGCTGCAGGGTCAGCCTGTGTTGAGAATCCACCATGGGCTGTGGATAGGGACAGGAGGGAAGCGTGAAGCAGGGTAATTAAATGAGCAGAGATGAGGAAGATTCGAGGTAATTCCCAGCGTTTTGCCAAGCAGTGCCATGGGACAGGAGATAGATTACATCCTATTACAAGTGTTTCAAAACATGCTGCAGATAAGCAAGGAGAGAAATGATCCATCTTCACTGGGAGGGCAGACACAAGGCTGGGAAGGGAATAACCAAGGGTGAGACAGGGCCTGGTGTGTCCAGGACAAACCACAGCTCCCATTTATCCCCAGCTCCTCTGGATGTCAAACAGCTTAATCTTGATCCCAGATTATGATTAATACCACGTGGAAGAGCACAATTCCTCCATCACTGCATGGCATGGCAGGGATGCAGCACATTGAGCGTGGATGTGGCCCAGGGAAGAACATGGTGTGATCCAAATCAAGCTGATATCCAGCCCCAGAGCTGCTCATGGAGTTCTGAATTCCCAAGGCAGCTGGTTGTGGGGCTGAGCACTGGAGTTCTGCTGTTAAAAATGAACTGCCAGGCACTGCCAACGAGTCACTGATTTTATGAAGTCATTAATCAGTCAATTGAAATCAGCTTTCAGCACTGCCACCTCCCTGCCTGACTCCCATCCGTCCATCCATCCGTCCATCCATCCATCCATGCATGCCAGCTCTGCACATCCATCTCAGTGCCCTAGTCCCTTGGGTCCATGCTGCAGCAGGCTGAAGATGCTGCAGATGCTGCTGTGAGATGCTCAGCTGCCTGGCTGCACAATCAGCACTGTTTTGATGGAGATGCCTCATTTTAGCGCTTGTGATGCTGACAAATGACAGGCACTGGTTGGGCCCTGTGCGGTGCAGGAGAGGGTACTGCAGTCCCTCAAACCTCACTGCTCCCCCATGGCTCATCCTGCACGTGGTTGCAAAGGCAGCTGCACCCATGGCACGGTCACCTTAGGCTGTGTAGGGATATCCCAGAGCATGGGATAGGGAATCACCCCTGCAACAGGGGTTGCACACACTGCCCTGCATGGGGCAGCGAGGCTGAGGCAGATGCTACAGCAGCCACCCTGGGAAAGCAGGTCCCTTCTCTTGCATGGGGCCCCTTGCTTTGCCATGGCACCCAGGGGACCCCAGCTTTGCTGCAGCCCTCACCAGGACCCCAGCTGCACCACAGCACCCAGTTTAATCCTGGTTTCCTAAGAGCAGAGCTGGGCAGGTCTTTCCCATTCAAATACTGGGACTTCACCTTCAATGCAGGTGCCTGTAAAGACAAAGCAAGAGATGCATGTGCTTCCATGGGCAGCCCCTCAGTGCTTCCCTCCATGGCAGGATGGGGCTGAACCAGTTCAGGTCCTTCCTGGGGAAGGACATTCCCCACACACACTGCTCTCAGGCTCACACAGTGGGACTGTTCTCCTCCTGCCCCACAAGGCTGCTGCCCTGGGCTGGTTTTTCTCTCTAGGTCTAACCCGCTATGGGCAGAGCATCCCTGAGCAGTGCTCCCCAAGCACAGATGGCTGTGAGGCCACCAGAGCCTCCTGAGTGAGCACCCTGGCCACAGCACCCAGGGACAACACTGACCATGGTCACAGGTGACTTTCCATAGGGTTGAGTCTCTGGAGCACCCACTGATGCTGTTGGAGCTGTGAAATCTCAGTGGGAGCTCATCAGGAGATGCTCAAAGCTGGGTCATTCACCAGAGCCCAGCAGAGCAGCAGCCACACCGCTGTCCTCTCCCTGCCTCCTGCAGCCACACCGCTGTCCTCCTTCCCCCAGCCCCACACTTACCATGGACATGTGGGGTAAAGGAGAGCTGCTGCCAACCCCCAGAGATGGCCCCGCCTCCGCCACTGCAGGATGTGGAGCTTCCCCAAAAGCCCTCACTGATGTGGTGGCCCTGGGGACCTGGCAGCTTCAGCCCCATAGCCATGAGCCCATCATTACCCTCAGACCCGCCACATTCATGCACCATGCTTCCACCCACCCAAAACACTTCTGCGGATAACTGGCCAAGCAGCAATGCCAGAGTCACATTCCTTATCGTCCCAGCCCCAGTGTTAATCACAGAACAGCACAGATGGTTCCATCCCCACTCTTCCCGCACCACCCATCCTCTCACCGGCACCTCCTTGGTCTGCAGGACACATGCTGGTGTTTCGTGCTGGTGTTTCCTGCTGGGAGCGTGTCCCATGGCAGAGCTTCAGCACTTGGTCCCAACTCGTGCTGTTAATGCAGAGGAGCATCCTGGATGCTCCTGCAGGAAGGTGCCTCCTGCTCACTCCTGCCTACGGAGGGGAACACTGCCAGGGTCAAGGCAGTTTGGAAGTCCTGGAGAGGGGCTTTGGACAAGGACCGGCATGGACAGGACAAGGGGAATGGCTTTAAGCTGTGGTACCAGCACCGCCTCCTTCTCCTCCCAGGCTGGCCCAGCGCTGTTGAACCTGGACCTGCACAGAGCTGGAACCCATCGCGGCATTGCCCTCTGCTGGCAAAGCCTCCCGACGGCTTCTCCCCTTCTCCCTAAAGGAAACAGGGAGATGGGAATTAAAGTGGGGGAAAATGGTTTCCATTAACACTTGGCAGCCAATGCCCCTGTCCCTGCATTAAAGCACTGGTCTCTAACTTGGAGAAGTTCAACACACTTCAGGAGAGACACAGAAACCGGTTTAAGGTTGCAAACCCCATTGGGAGCCGCTTTACAGCTCCTCAGCCTGGCCCATGGCCTCCGCTGCTGTTGAGCCCTGGGTGCCCGTGGCTGGGTGCCCTCAGCAACACCGGCACAGGGCAGGGTGGGTGCTGGCCGAGCACCAGGGCGCAGTGCAAGCGGCTTCCTGCGCACACCGCAGCCCGGCACAGGGGATGGAGCCCGGGGGCAGCGCCCTGTGCCCTGCACCTGGGCTCGGTGCCTCCCCTGGACCCCAAGGGACGCTCCAGGGAGGATGGGCAGGAGCCGCTGGGGTCCCACAGCGCTGCCGCAGCCGCCGCGGGGTCCGTCCAGAAGTGCAGCTTTGCCTCCGTGTGTTCAAGCGGGATATTGCAGGGCCGGAGGAGCCGGTCCCATCCTGCCGCAGGCTCCCTGCAGCGGGGAGCGACACGAGTGCCCAGGAGCCTGCGAGCAGGGCAGAGGATGGGACGAGCCAGGGCAGCGGGACAAGCTTTTCGGATGTGTCGCTGTGCTGGAGGGCCCAGTCTGAAGCCCACTGGTGCTGGGACAATTGGGATCCTCAAAGCCAGGGTGCTGCTTACCCAGGACCCCAGAAGGCCTCAGTCCCACCAAGCCCCAGAGCCACCTTCTCCCGGGTCCATAGGTGAGTCCCTGGCAACGGCTGCCCCGGGCAGGGATAGGAGCTGTGAAGGCAGCTGATGTTGGAGAACTCACCATGGACAGGGAGGACCCATCCAAGCCCCTGCATGTCCTGTCCTTCCTCCTGCTGATCACCCTCCAGGGCCTTCTGCAACACCTCCTCACATCACATGCATGGAGCTGGTCATGGAAGAAGATGGGAACCTCCCTGTTAGCACAGGAGGTAACGAGAAGAGCCAAGCAACCAGCAAGGGGCAGAGAGAAACCCAGGAACAGCAGAAGGGGAGCACAAGCTGGTCCCAGCTGGACCCAGCCAGCCATCCTTCCCTTCATACCCATGGGACAGCCAGCAGGGGATGCTCCGGGAAGGCACACAGGAGGATGTCACCGTGTTCCCATAGTGCAGGCAAGACAAGGGGAAACCTCTGAGAACACCCTAAAATGTGGCCTCAAAATCCTGCCCAGCTCAGAGCCGAAACACCTGGAGCTTGGGGAGGGCGGGATGGAGTGGGGCCGCTGAGAACCACAAGATCTGGGAAGCATCACTTTGATTTAATGGACCTTGATGCTTGAAAATTAAGGCAAGAGAGCTCTTTTATTTGCCCCAGGGCTGCGCACAGGCTCTACGGGAGCAGGATTCCGAGGGGAAGAGCTTTCCAGACGAGCAGCGCGCAATCTTGTCCTAAGAATCCAAAATAATGCTAAAAGTAAGAGGCAGGGGAGAACGGGAGCACACAATTGTCCAACTGTAGATGCTCTCAACAGAGCTGGAACAGAAGGCTTTAACTCATTGTATCAATTAGAGGTATTACAGCACTTGAGCAAGAAGAAACTCATTCTTGCAGCAGCCCGATTCCATACAGACGCTGCATTCAGAGCCTCACCAAGCTGAGTGGCTTTAATGAAAGGCTTGCGATGGAAATGCATGTCTGCAGAGGGAATAGGGAGCTTCCCAACCTGGTGATGGCACCTCCAGGCATGAAGGCACATTGCCACAGTAACCCAGTGGGCTGGGGGTACCTGCAGAGGAGCCCACGGTGCTCCCTGGGCACCAATATCCCAGGGGAACCATGGTCAGGCATCACTGTGACCCCAGTGCAGCCAAGGGGCTCTCCAGCCTCACCCACTTCTTGATGCCCCGATGTTACTCACCAGCGATGTGCAGGGTGCTGGAGGTGGCCTCAGGGCCCCAGGAGGTGCCACAGGGCTTGTGCTGGGGATGGAGGAGGTGCGGCACCAAGGAGCATCCCATGGGTTTCCGTGATGGCTTTAACAGAGGATGCAGGCAGGGCAGGTCCAAGGTAGGGAAGAGGAGGAAGGAGAAGCCCAAGAGGCTCAGCCCAAGCTGTGACCTCCAGGGCCATGCTGACCAGAGGGCAGTCCTCCAGTGCCAAAACATGGTCACAGCCCCAACCTCCCCCCAGAGCAAGTGGGGCAGGAGCTCCCAGCTGCAGCTCCAGCCTCACACATGTCCCACAGCACCCAGTGCAGTGCTCCCAAGGCCCTGCCTCATGGCACTCATCCATCCACAGGAAAGCCCAGAGCCTGAGGCTCAGTTTAGGGTTGGAAAATCAAGAGGCAGAAGCAAGCAGACAATAACTTACATCAGACATGGGGGTGAAGACAGAGCCAGCGACTGCCATGTGCTGCAGTGAAGCTGGGTTTACCTGGCATGAAGCAAGGTCAGCTCCCCCTAATCAGGGGTAGGTACCAAGGAGGGATCTGGCTCCATGGATGCCATGGGAAGGGCAAGTGTGACAGAGGTGGGGTGGCAGCATTTCCAGCAGGGAAAAGGATGTGCCAGGGTAAACATGGCAGCTGATCCGTGCCACCCAGTGACAGCGAGGGGCTCTCACTCCTAAATGCAATGCCATGGCCTGCTCATGTGCAGGGTGCAGCGGCTCCTGAAGAGCTGGGGAAGCATTCCTGCTCCCTGCCATCACAGCACGAACAAACACAGCTCCTGAGGCAGCACCTCAGCCCCTGCTTCCCACCACATCCACATTCCCCTTCCTGAGCCAAGGACATAGGTTCTCCATGGCCCCCATCACTACAGCACCACACAGACCAACCGCCACCCCACAGCACCCAGCGAGCTCAGCTTTGCCCATGCTATGGCAGTGAACCACAGCCATGCACTGAGCATGGGCAGAGCTGGGCCTCCACAACTGCAGGAACCAGCTCCCAGGCCCTCTCTGCAGCCAAAAGCCCCTTTCCTGTTGCTGCGGCTGGCACTGAAGGCCCCTCTGACCCCACCAGTGGCCATGCACAGTGGGATCTTCCCCGCACACAGCTCTGCTAGCGAAGGCTCCGGTGACTGTGTCTGGAGAACACAGACCACAACCTGAGATGGTTCCTAATGCTTGGCTCCTGCTGCCCCAGGATCCATGTGCCAGGCCAAACACTCCATCGACCTCTTCACACTCACCAGGGAAGTCCCAGGAAGCACCTCCCAAGAGGTCCCATTACCACCACGTATTAACTAATGAGCAAATCCACTTGCAGTTAATAGAGCCCTGCTTATTTCCTGCCTACTTTAACACTACACTGAAGGTTCTTGCTATTAAATGTCTGTATGTTAATGCCCAGAAAGAGCATCTGTTCGAGAGAAGGCACATGGAAAATCCATTCATACATGTGGAAAGGTAAAGATCCAGTGACACAGAAGATGGGTTTCATAGAGAGCAGTACTGGACAGAGCAATGGATTTCCATTGCTCCTGGGAGGGAAGAGCCCCCGCCTGCTGTACAACACAAGTACTCTGCAGCCCCATGGGGAACATCTGCTGAGGTTCACAACCACAGCACTGAAAGAGAAGCCACCTCAGCCATTCTCTGCCCATCTTCTGTAAGTGCTCTTACATGTTCGTCCTGTCCCAAAGGTACAAAAGCAGATCACTGCTGTGACTGAAATCACACAATCCCAGCCTGGTTTGTGTTGGAAGGGACCTTAAAGCTCACCCAGTTCCAACCCCTGCCACGGGCAGGGACCCCTTCCACTGGAGCAGCTTGCTCCAAGCCGTCCAACCTG
>NDXB01001156.1:26153-40500 GCA_002631895.1 Agapornis roseicollis | reverse complement strand
GATCTGAAAAAAAAAAAAAAAAAAAAAAAAAAGAAAAAATTTCAAGTCATATTTATTAGCAAGTAGGTTTATATGGTCATATTATTAAAGAGAATAGCTGAAATGCACAGGACGAGAGCAAAGTGAGGAGATGAGGAGCCTGAATTCCTGCACATGAGCTCTCGGTGGGTGAGGAAAGCAGTGAAGGGAAGAAGAAACCTGAGTTCATTCTCAAATCAGAGCATTCTCAGCAGAAAGTCAGGGCTACAGCTGCTGTATGCACTCTAAGAACAGCCAGTAACAGGTTCTAGGAGAGAACTTATATCCTAGAACTACACCTAGACACATGCAATAGGCAGATCTTAAAAGAAAGATCTCATATGAATCAGCATCCCTGGAGGTATTTAAAAGACATGTAGAAGTGGTGCTTAGGGACATGGTTTAGTGTGGCCTTGGCAGTGTTGGGTTAACAGTTGGACTCAATGAGCTTAAGGCTCTTTTCCACCATAATGATTCTATGATATCAAGAGAAAATTTCAAGCATACCTCATCAAATTCTTCCCCAAATCCTACTGGCTTTGAAATGGCTGTTGAAATCTCATCTGCCAGCTCTTGCTGTTCTGCAATGTCCTGCATTAATTCATCTACTTTATCAATATCCCTGCAAAAGAAAGAGTTCAACAGAATCAGACACTTTCCCAAGAGATGCTTCAGGCTTGCTTTCTTGGGTTCTGCAGAGACACCATACCATGGTGATATTTATAAGGTCCTTTCTCAAAATATACTTTGCATGCAAGTCTGAATGTTATCCCCATCTCAGTAAAACTGTGCATGTGTATTTTACTTTGCCCTTGCAGCTTAGCTCACAGCATTTATATACAGAGCCTTCATACAAAGAGGTTTTCTTCTGCATTACCATTATTAATAATAAACTGCTCTGTTCCCTCATCCAGCATTATTACATCTATAATTTGCTTCTGGAGCACGTACAAGATTCCCACAATGCAGTTTACCTTTAATTACTGCTACAAACACAAACTCCACTGCACAGAAAGACATTAAAGTCTTCCCTTGAGGTTTAAAATGCTTACTGCTACTAGATGGATCTGTAACTGGACCACCCTCCCATCTGCTTTAGACTACACTGGTGCTAGCTCTCTTTTGGACAAAAACAGCAGCTTTGTGCTGTACAAAAGTGTAGGAAACAAACAAAGCATGATACTTGCAGATTTTGTTCAATATCAAAGTATATCTAGTATTTTAGCTTAAGTTAGAGCATTTTAGAAGAACATTTAGCTCCTCTAGCTCTACCTTTGGTTATGAAACACTTGGTATTTAGCAGCTCGAACAAACAACAAACTAAAGGTCCTATGGAAAGATGCAGAAGGGAATAACTTACATGTTGTCATGAGCAGCTTTCATAGCTTTAGCAGCAAAGCCCATGTTCTTAAGCACTTCAGTGTTCGTGTTGGCATTTTCAAGGGCTTCCCTCTGGAATTCAATTGTTGATAATGTGCCATCTATCTGTGCAAGCTGCTTCTCGTACCTCTTCTTACGCTTCAGGGCCTGAAGAGCAGCTGAACAACAAAGAAAAGAGAAGGATTTGTGAGATTTACGTCCAGAAAGCCATTCACATCTTGTCTCAAATGCCACTCAGCACAGAGTACATTGCACATTCTATTGCCTGCTGTCCACTCTTCTTCCTAGATAAACTAAGCTGACTAACCCTTGTGTTCACCTCCTTCAACAAAGCTGCTTAAAGGAGGCCGGATGCCCACTAGCCATCTCCTGTCGCACAAAGAAGCACGCCAAGAAACTACTCAAGGATCACTCATAACACACCACAAACCAGAGGCTACACTACAAAGCCCAGCAAGTTCAATAGCCAAGCTGAGCCACCTAAAAACATCCTTATTCACCATCACTCCAACACATCAGGGCACAGCTGCTGATGCAGCTCCTGCCAGGTGAGGTTATAGAGCTGCAACAGGTCCCTACAGGAGCAGCTCATTCAAATACAAGCCAAGTGTTTCTTCAGCTTTGGTGCTTAATGCTCTGAAATGCACATTTTTGTACGTATCTAGAAGAATTTCCATATAAACAAGCTTTGTGCATGTTCCCTATTACTCCAAGGTCCTGTCTATACAGCAGTCTCTACTGACGGACATAAGAGAGCTGCCACCACTGGAACTGGTTTGAGCCATCTGCTGCTCACAGGCAGTTGTACAATGCAAGCTCTTGCAAGAGAAGCCCACCCACCACAGCACCGACACAAAGCCCCACACCCAACAGGGATCCACCAGTGCAGGAGGACTGGTCCAACTGGCTGCACAGGTTAAGACTTCTCCAAACTCAGCTCCACCCCACCCAGACGGGTATGAACCCAATGGATGACAACAGCAAGCTCTTCCCAAGACACCCGGACAGGCAAGAGGTACCACACTGTTCCCAAAATGCTGTGAGTGAACACAAACTGCATCTGCATCTGATCTGCACTGTATGCGGCTAAAAGCTTTGGTAGGAGCTGTAGTGTGTGCAAAACCTACCAAGCCCTGAGCACTAACAGGCCAACACCAAGTGTAACATGGAGTAAGACCCAAGTACAGCTTCCCTTCATGGTGGTTCCACTTCTCCTCTTGTTATGAACACACTCGTCCACTGCATGACAGTCTTGGTCATGTAAGCACAGCATGCTTTGGGTTGGAAGGGACCTTAAAGCTCATCCAGTTCCAACCCCTGCCGCAGGCAGAGACACTTTCCACTAGAGCAGCTTTCTCCAAGCCCTGTGTACTTCACAACCTCAGCGTGGACACAAGCTCTGTCCTGCCAGCCCTGCTCCCAGTTCCTGAACTCAGCCACGGGCACACTTCATTCCTTCAGTGCTCTCCATCTCTGTGAGACTCCTTCCCAGCAGGAACCAGTTAACGTGACACAGGATCAGCTCTGCTGAAAATCCACCTTGTGCCCTCCCACAGCTCAGTCACATGCACCAGGAATGGTGGCAAACAAAGGCTTTGGACCTTTCGATCTCTTAGTGACATTATCTCAAACCTTTGCAGATTTCCTGGAGTGAAGCAGGAAATCCCAAGAGCAGACAGCTTCTCTCATCCCTGCTCTGAGGGGGTAAGTTTGTGGCCTGATGAGTATGGTCCTGTAACACACACAAAGTAGCTCCTCTCCTAAAAGCAGACTGGTCCTGCAGCCACTCTACTTTGTCAGATGCCATCATGAGAAGCTTGACAGTCTGTCCTGGGTTCAGCAGTAGCAGTCAATTTTTTGCCTTCTTAGTAGCTGGTGCAGTGCTGTGGTTTTGACTTTCAGTTGGGAACAGAACTGATAACAGGAATGTTTTTAGTTACTGCTCGAATGTTTTGTTCTGACCAAGGACTTTGGGAGCCTCACGCTCTGCCAGGGAGGAGGGGAGGCCGGGAGGAAGCAGGGACAGGACACCTGACCCAAGGTAGCCAAAGAGGTATTCCATACCATAGCACGTCATGCCCAGGATGTAACTGGGAGTTATCCAGAAGGGTGAGTGCTCTGGGGGATTGGAGGAGGGAGTCAGTTGGTGTGGTGTGGTGAGTTATCTGTCGATGGTTGGTAAGATGCTGTATTCTTTTCTCTTGTTATTTCCTTTATCATTATTATTGGTGGTGGTAGCAGCAGTGATTTGTGTTATACCTTAGTTACTGAACTGTTCTTATCCCAACCTGTGAGATTTGCATTCTTTTGATTCTCCTCCCCATCCCACTGGAAGCAGGGGAGGGCGAGAAAGGGGGGGTTGAGTGAGTGAATGAGCTGCGTGGCTGGGTTTAAACCAGGACACAGTCCTTCAAGATGACGCCCTGGCATCCAGAACCCTACACATCTCTTCAGTTCTGCAACTAGCTGTGAATACGCTGGATTGGATTACTTCAGAATTACACTGATGGATGAGAGAACGAAGAAGTACTTTGTGAAGGCACTGCCGAGGCTGCCAAGGACAGAGTCACACAGGTTAATTCAGCAGAAGCCACTGAAACCACAGAGCACAGGTCACCTCGACTGTTCCAGCAGAACCCAAAGACCCAAAATAAGCCCCTTTCACTCTAGCAACCAGTGAATCTCCCCAGTTCAACATCCAGCCTCATCTGATGGGAGCGGGAACAGGCCTGGGGTTCTGTGTAACACATGACAGCATTTGCTCTGCAGAATCAAGCACAACACAAACATCATCTGACATGTTCCAGCTCTGTGCCAGATCCCAAAGTGCTGAGTAACACGCTGCTGGTGTATTTAGTCTGGTTAATTCTGTGCTAATGGCTTTATTAAGGATATATAAAGTTTTCTTACTCAAAGATAAAGCTGTTAATGGGCTGTGGTTATGTAGTGACAGATGCTGGGGAAGTATCAGCAATTAGATGTTCTTTATGGGGGATTTTGTGCATCATGGATAATCACTGGCAAACCCAGAGATTTTACAACCATTAGACAAGCCCAAGTAAACTGCAATTTCTGTACAGTTCCCCACTGCAGCTTTCCCTGAGAACAGCTCCAGTTTAGCTGCAGTTCATGCTTACATACTTTAAAAACAAACTGCTTGGACACCAAACACTGCAAGAATCATTGTAAAAGAGCCTATGATGAACTTGTATCAGGACTGTGAGCCTATGCCTCCCTTTCCCACACACACCAGTTCAAGTGTACCGGAATGCACTGCCAGCCTCCACTCTGTGTTAGAAATCCTTTCCTTCATTCGTTTATCATTTGTAGACAGAGATCAAGGCTCCTGCTTTTACAAGCACTGTACATAGCCCCCCAGCTTGCACAGCAGAGCAGGGATCCACTGCAAGCCCTGAATGCAGCATAGCTCTCCCACCTGTGTGCAAGCTACAGCCCTGCTCCTGCCCAGCTCCTGCTCAACCTCCTCCAGCCCCAGCTCCAGCTCCAATATGAAATGCCTATTTCAGTAGCCTAAATGCAGCAAGGACTGCTCCACAGCCCCAACACTATGCACAGGGCAATGCACAGAGTTTCTGTGTCTGGGCAGTTTGGAATAAACATTTAGCACAGGTTGATTAATATCAAAGTGATAAATGAGCTTCTGCACTGAGGGAAATCTTACACAAGGGACTGCCATTTGTTGCAGCTTAAAGCACTAAGGAATGTGGAACAAGGTATTCAGGGCCTCAAATTAGATGATCACAGCTTCCTGCAATTTATTTTCAGGTGGGTTTCCAGCTTAACCAGCTTTTAACGCAAAGTTCTTCTTTATAACTAGAAGGTTTTATTAAGCTGAAAAGTTAACAAAAAGACAAGTTAATTTAGGATGCTCGCATTCACAGAACCCCAGCCTGGTTTGTGTTGGAGGGAACCTTAAACCTCATCCAGTTCCAACCACTGCCATGGGCAGGGACCCCTTCCACTGGAGCAGCTTGCTCCAAGCCCCTGTGTCCAACCTGGCCTTGAGCACTGCCAGAAATGGGGCAGCCACAGCTTCTCTGGGCCATCACCCTGTGCCAGCGCCTCAGCACCCTCACAGGGAACAGCTTCTGCCTCAGAGCTCAGCTCAGTCTCCCCTGTTCAGGCAAGGTTCAAGCCATTCCCCTTGGCCTGTCCCTACAGGCCCTTGTCCCAAGCCCCTCTCCAGGTTTCCTGCAGCCCCTTTAGGCACTGGAGCTGCTCTCAGGTTTCCCCTTTAGGAGCTTTCTCTTGTCCAGGCTGCCCCAGCCCAGCTCTCTCAGCCTGGCTCCAGAGCAGAGCTGCTCCAGCCCTCGCAGCATCCTCATGTGTGTTTGTTTAAGACCATTGCAGTTAAGTCAGTTTTCCATCTCTGAGGCCTGACTGCCCAATTTGCAGCTCTTTCTGGATGAGCACCACATCAGCACCCCCAGCTCAGAGCTCACAAGGGATTTTTACAGTAAGAGCCCTTCTGAAGGCAACAATAGGAGCCAGGAGCCATTTCCCAGCCAGACACAGGCAAGGAAGAAGAGCCACAGAATCCTGCTTGAAATGCAGGACCAGCACCTGTCTGTGTCAGGAGAGACAACAGACCTGCAGCTGTTCCAGATGTTGCCATCATACTTTACATACCTTACAGGATGGGGGTACCTGACAGAGGTGTAGATCCAAGGAGGTGATTCTGTTCTGATCTGCAGCTACTACCTTTATCTCCTATTTAAGCACTGATTTCCTAGGGAGCAGCTGCAAAGAGTCTTTTTCCTGCAAAGGGTCTATACCATCAGCATCAACCCTACTGGAATCTTAGGTAGTACAAGAGAAATAAACCCCTTTTAAGTTTTCATTGAAGCCAAAGCTCTCAGTACTTCACCAGATGGGAATGGCATTGGCTCCTTTTCACAAAAAAAAAAAAGAAAAATAGAAGTTTCCAGAATTTGAAATCAATAGGAACCAAAGACAACAGGCTACAAACACATCGTCTGGCATCACACACATGCAAGAAAGGGATGTGCCTTTCAAGTCCAAGTGCAATATGACCCATCTCTGCTCTTCATGAGGGTTGCTCTCACATCAGGCAGCCGTGAAATAGGCAACCCTTGGGCTCCACACCCTTAAAGATGCCTTCACTGCTGCCAAGATAGTAATTATATAGGTAGGCAGCATCATTTAATAGCCAGGTGTAACTGCTGTGCAACCGCTTCAGCAGGACCTGTGACCGTATATTAAGTTTAAAGCCCTTATTCTCCAGCCTAGCCAGAGTTCAGGTACAGAGGAACCTGCACACCAGGAACAGGTACAGAGAGGTGACAGGCAGTGTCTGGTCAGCACTCAGTGTCACAGGAGCAGCCTTCTCTTGGTGCAAAGGGATGCTCCAGGGAAGGTGCTCAGTGACACCACAAGTTTCTCCTCTCAGAGCATCCTGCCTTTGGGTTGGGATTAATTTACTCTTGAAATTTCATGGAATGGTTTGTGTTGGAAGGGACCTTAAAGCTCATCCAGTTCCAACCCCTGCCACGGGCAGGAACCCCTTCCACTGGAGCAGCTTGCTCCAAGCCCCTGTGTCCAACCTGGCCTTGAGCACTGCCAGAAATGGGGCAGCCACAGCTTCTCTGGGCCATCACCCTGTGCCAGCGCCTCAGCACCCTCACAGGGAACAGCTTCTGCCTCAGAGCTCAGCTCAGTCTCCCCTGTTCTGGCAGGTTCAAGCCATTCCCCTTGGCCTGTCCCTACAGGCCCTTGTCCCAAGCCCCTCTCCAGGTTTCCTGCAGCCCCTTTAGGCACTGTTAGAAGGTAATTGGAAGACTGTTAGAAGGTCTCCACATGTTATATCCCTATTACTTATAAACCCATTAATATGAGGAGAAGACAGAAGTTGCTGAACCATTTTACAACAAACTGACAAATTACTCTCCTAACCTGCTCAACATCCAGGGATTAGATAACTGATGTGAGCACAGAGAATTGGTGGTAGACTTTGAATTCCCTATTAAAAAGAAGTTCATCATTTAAGATAACCTTCACTGAATGAACCAACACAGACCCAATGACAGCAGAAAGATCTGCTCACGTCATGGCAGCTTGTTTTCCAAGATGATAGCAAGAACCTGCCAGTAACCACTCAGTATTTTACACCACCTTTACAAGCTGTACCTTATCACTAACAGGCACAGTGTGTGGTCTAGCTCCGAAGTACAATGTGCATTATGAATTGCATGCACTTAAAATAGCCTAAAAAACCCCCAACAAGCAGATAACACTTAGCTGTGTTTTATTTGAATTTTAGTAAAGTTTTCAGCAGAAGGTATGAGGTATTCACTGGGGAAAAGCAGTTATATATGTGATTACAATTAAATTAAAGGTAACACATTAAAAACGACCTGGGTGACTCCTGCCATCCATCAGGAGACAGTGAGCAGGCTCAAAATGAGCTTCTCCATGTGACATTTTGATATGATCATTGTCTCTATTATCAGCCATGACTGGGATGCTGGAGCCAATTTTTGTTCATAAAGATTTCAGCACAGAACTTTGACCATTTCAAATGGATTTCAGTAATTTATGTCCCTTTTTCCACTGGGGAAGCACTAGAAAACAGCTCAGTGTTAATGACACCAGATTTTAAACTCTGCAGGTCCTTTTTACACAGAGAATCTCACAAAGGAAACATCAGCTCCCAGAGAGGAGTAAGTCCAGTACAACAGCAGCCGAGTCAAAAGCAGTTGCGGGTGGACTAACTGATACAGCAACTTGAATGGAAGAATACATATTAAAGTACATTTGAAGACCACTTAACAGCCTTTTTAAACACATTAATATCTTATAATACATAAAAAGCAACTTCTTACTGTTTTGAGGTTTTGTGTTAGCCGGGTTGGGTTTTGTGAGGGTTTTGTCTGACACGGAGGGGGTTTTATTTATTTAGTCTTCAGTTGATGAACTCCAAATTACTATTTAAAATATCCTATTGATTTGCATTTCTGTGATAGATCCCTCCAGAAATTCCATCAGTTTCATACTTCCTGTTTGCCCAGGGGGAACAACGAGAAGGGTTGCATCATTCTGCCTACCAGAGGAACACCCAGCCCTCCGACAGGACTGATAAGCAGGAACTGGTGTTATGGCTTGAGTAGTGCACAGTCACAAGTGAAAACAGTGGAGTCATGTAGCCAGGCTCTCCTCCTCCCTCAGCGCTGTCTGCAAAGCATGACTGCTCACCCAAACAACTCCACTTTGTTCTCAAGAAATGCTATCTGTAAGAATTTCGTTTCACGTATCCTGGGCTGCACCAAAAGCAGCGTGACAGCAGGTCAATGGAAGAGATCCTGCCCCTCTACTCTGCTCTCCTGAGTGTACTTGCAGCACTGTGTACAGTTCTGATGTCCTCAAAGCAAGAAAGACATGGAGCTGTTGGAGCAAGTCCAGAGGAGGCCACGGGCATGACCAGGGGCTGGAGCACCTCCTGTATGGAGCCAGGCTGAGAACATTGGGGCTGTTCAGCCTGGAGAAGAGAAGCTGCGTGGAGACCTCAGAGCAGCTTCCAGTGTCTGAAGGTATCTACAAGGATGCTGGAGAAGGACTCTTCATCAGGGACTGTAGTGATAGGACAAGGGGTGAGGGGTTCAAACTGAAACAGGGGAAGTTCAGGTTGGAGATAAGGAAGAAGCTGTTCCCTGTGAGGGTGCTGAGGCGCTGTCCCAGGGTGCCCAGAGAAGCTGTGGCTGACCCATCCCTGGCAGTGTTCAAGGACACGCTGGACGGGGTTTAGAGCAAGCTGCTCCAGTGGAAGGTGTTCCTGCCTGTGGCAGGGGTTGGAGCTGGGTGAGCTTTAAGCTCCCTTCCAACACAAACCAGTCTCTATGATTCTATGTGGTTTTGAAGTATTTCAACCTGTCTATAATATTAACAGAGCCATTATAAATCTTCATACTTTCCTTGCAATATTTACAGCACTTTAAGTGAAATAAGAAAATCCTCCACTGTGGTAAGAAGCTGCAAGACAATAAAAACAATTTCACTACATGGTACTGCATTCAGAGAGGAAAAACTGACTATGAACATATGGGTTATTTAGTTAAAAATCAACAGCCCTCCTGCAAATAAGTACTGCTTCTGCACTTGTGGACAAGTAGTGTTAATGAGCTATTTATACATACAGCAATTCTATTGCATTAATGCTTTAAAATATCACTAGTAGAAATTAATGCTCTTAAATATCACTAGTAGAAACACAGATCTGTAGATACAAACAAGGAAGAACTTAAGACCTCTACACCCTGGCAACTCCAGATTTTGCTGGCAAAAACATGTCTCAACTTGAGAGGAGCAGGAGGCCCGGTTACTTCAAGGAACACTGGGGAAAACTGGGAATATCATTGAAGAGTTTCACTGAATTCAAAACCAGACCTGTACCAAGGTCCCTGTGTTTATGAACCCAGAGTTCAACCCCACTGGTTGCTGCCTCTGCAGATATGTGCTGAAAAATCACACTCATACCTAAAGTAAAAGGCTTCTCAACAAGAGGAAGCCACGTGGGTTCGTAACTCTGACTGAGGGGGGATATAACTATCTCACATCTAATTCTTACATTGTCTCTGGCAAATGAGAGAAGAAATGGCAGCAGCAGAGACAGCACTGCAGAAAGATACCAGCTGTATTCATAAGGGATGAAAGAGTTCCAGAGCAGCCTCACATATTATTATGTACACCAAACATCAGACACACCAAACTAAAGAGTGCAAGATACCTGCAAAGAAGCTCCCCAGATGCAGGGGTCTCCAGCAGAAAGCCCAGACACTAAAGATGATTGAGATGCTCAACTTCCTGCTGCCTGGCACACTGCACTGTGCATCCATCTGCAGTGTGCTCAACAGAAGGAAGCATCATTATTCTTGCTGTTCCTGAAGATACCACTCCATCTTCCTGGCATTTGCCTCAGCAGCAAATTTAATCACAACCAACATCCTCACTGCCCCTGAACTGGGATAAACAAGAGGCACCAGGACGTGGAAGAAGTCACTGTCTGCCTTGCCTGCAGTGGAGGAGCTCAATCTTAGGCAGCAGCTCCCACCTCTCATTCTACTGAGAATTAGCAAAGTTCCTACAGTGTCTCAAAAAAATTCCTAGGAAGCAAAAAGGCAAATTAAAGCAATTCACAAAATGTCCTCCAGTACTTTAAGCAGCTAAAAAGGTAGATACAAATGCCATTAATCTTACCAAACTTCTCAGAAGAAGATTTCTGTCCTATCTGTACTTAAAACACAAGATTACAACTTCCTCTTGAGCAAAGCAGTGCTGGAACATTTAGTCTATTGTGCAAGAGATTAAGCAACTATCAGCACTCCTGCTCTAAACAGCTATAAAAAGGTAAAAAGGAAAAAGTACACGAGCAAGCACAGCTTTGAGCCATGTAATACCCACATGTGGCCATGACCTTCCCCATCACTTCAGGCCTGGAAGCACTGGGATTTGTCAGGTAAGGAGCAGTGACCACTCTGAATTCCAAGCCCTGATGCAGCACCTTTCCTACAGTGACCTGTGTGCCCAGCAGCACTGCAGACTGCACCATGGAGTGTACCTGAGCACCCAGCATCCAGCCATACCTGACATCCCAGCAGGTCCAGCTGCAATCCTGCTGCTCAGCCCAGCTGATGCCCAAGTATGAGCACATTGTTCCCACCAAAATCCAGACAGAACAAGACAGAAGGAACGGACAGGCCTGAATGATACAAGTGCAAAGTGCAATAACATCCTGGTCCAGATACACACTGCACAGCTCAGCACTAATTCTGCTGGTGAACGCAACCAGAGAAACAACCTAGCAGTTTTCTGCACAAGCCTGAAGCAGTTACAGCAAGTTAACAACATGCATCCCCTGCAAATTCCAGCCTTGAACCAGCACTCCTTCAGCAGGATTCAGTATCTGGGCCTGGAGCTTAAACTGATTCTAGAATCCAACATTTGGAGAGAAAGAGGTAATAAAACCAAAGCAGGTGGCCACAAACATGACAGATTCCCCTTCTGACAAGGCTTGATAGAGAACAAGGACACAGGAAGGATGTACTGCATCAAATTCAGTTCCTAATACATCTGGCAGAAACACAGGGAGTTTTGGTTTTATTTATGCCACTTTTTAAAGCTGTTTGAAAAGGTGTTTGAGACTCCCCCCATTCCTGTTCTGTACTCCAGCACTCAGCCTCCAAAAGCCTTTGTTAAACACAGGTAGGGCAGAATTACAAACTACAACTTTTGTCTGTTTAAACACCTATTTTAACAGAAGAATTATCACACTTTTCCCAAGAGAGGTGGTTAATGCTCAACTCATTCATCTCAGGGGAGATGAAGGACTCAACCAGCACTCCTGTCAGTTCTCTTGCAGAAGCCCTGGTTTATGCTTAAGCACCTGGAACTCAAAGATGCATTTCACATATAGACTATGACTTACAACACAGCAGAATGAAGTACTAAAAGAAGGGCTGGATAACGTTTGCTGTAGGACTCCTGCTTCCCCTGCATCAGCATCATGGAAACAAAACCAGGTTCATTGTATTTGACTCTGGAAACAGAGATCACTTCTCTTGCCAAGTATCAAGCAGGACCTTAAAAGCATTTTTGGAAGCACTCCATTAACGTCTAAGCCCTTCCACTCTGGTCATTCAAGTCTCTACCTATAGCCAGGCCTGAGGCTGCAGTTTTCTGTTCCTTGAATTCCTGATTAGTGCAATATTCTGTTATTGTATTTATTATTATAAACTGCTAAACAAAACTGCCCACAGCATCATGCAGGAGCTGCCAGTGTTACTGAATAGTCACCTGGGCCCCTGCCTGGGAGATCACACTCAAATCACATTCATTTTATCACAAACAGTGCCTCTAAGCTGACCAGGCAGGACAAGCAGGAACTGCCCTCATCCTTCCAGCCACATTCCTGGCTCCCTCCCCTGCCAGGCCCAGCATTTATGTGGTTAAGTGCAGAAAACAATCTTTTCTTTTTTTAAAGAGTTTAGTTTTGGCTGGATCAGCAAAGTAATCCACCTCATGCACTGCCTACGCCAGTGCTAACACCAGCACAAGAGGAACAGGCAGGTCAAGGCAGCTTGTGGCAGTCACATCACTCGGCATGAGCCAGTGCTGGTTCCACAGCCACATTACCAAGCATCAGTAGCATGTCACTAACTAGTTAGTTTCTAATTAACTACTGGAAGAGGCAGTTCCAGACACAGCAACAGGCACAGCAGACTGATGTGACAGATAAAAAAGAGGCAGGGGGGTGGGGAACAGTACATTGTCCATCAGATCAGCTGAGCTGACTTACCTGTGGCAGCCCTGTGATTGACTGTAAGCTGGAGGTGGGCATAAAATCCTGGCTTTTGGCTTCAAGCTACACCCAGCTCTCCAGTTTGTTTGATTTCATGCAGGGTGGAGCATAGGGGTGTTCTCTTTCCAGGAACAGCCTGAACTATACAGGAGTGGGTTTGCATCCATTTTGTGTACCCAGTCACCAGAGCTAAAAAACTGTTCAATTAAATTACAGTGAAAGAGAAACTTTGACACCAGAGCACTAAACCCAGTGTCTGACAAAACAGGAGATCATGAAATGTCAGCCTCCTGAAGCCACAGTGTATTTACTGCATGTTGGCACGGTATTAGCTTGTCACCCATTCTGGTCTTTGTGCACAAAAGGCAAAATCTAGTGGCAGTCAGGAACATAACTGCCTTGATTCACCCTGATCTAAAGTCTAGAATGGACTAGTTATGAAAATGGCACCCCAGGACAGTGGCAGGTTCCCTCCCTACTGTAATTTGGGTTTCCACTAGAAATGGATTCTGGAATTGTCATTTCAAAATGAGAAGGAGCCCCTGTATGAAGAGGAACTTCTTACAGGGGCCTGCAGGGACAGGAACAAGGTGGAATGGCTTTATCCTGCCAGAGGGGAGATTGAGATGAGCTCTTCAGCAGCTGTTCCTTGTGAGAGTGCTGTATGGTTCTGTGATTCTGTAAGTAGCTGTAGATCAAGGAACTAACCTGTGGCTTCTTTGCATGTGCATGTACTTCCCTGGCAGCTTGGCTTTGTGTGACCAGGCAACAACCATAAGGAAAGGAGTAAAACCAGAGCAGGGGTGATTAAGATCAGCTTGAGCTCTGCTGAAACCGAATACTGAGCCCCAGAACTTCATAACCCTTAGCAAGATCCAGCAGTTTAGTTTGGTTTGTGAAGTCTGAGTGCCTGATAAAGTATGTCTGTGTGAGGAACCGCCTCCATATGGACAAACTGGAGCGGAATGAAAGGCTGCAGCAGCAGCACAGCACTCCCAAACCACCGAGCTCAGAGCTGCCACTTCTTTTGTTGAAGCAACATCTATTTTCAAGACATTTAAACTCCAGGGGCACACTGGCTGAGCGGTGTTCACACCATGCTGTGCTGCTGCGAAAGGTGCTGAGGAGCCTCTTGAGGAAAAGGGAAGCAAGATAAACACCCAACTGTGTGCTGCTCTCAAAAGAACACTGAGTAAGAACATAAACCATAAGAACACAAACCAAAACACAACATAACCCCCGCTCTCCCCAGAACAGGGAACATCAACCTGCATCATCCCAAGAAACCCTTCTAAAGAGATCTATCAGCCTTCCTCTCAGCAGATTTTCATCCCATGGATAAAAAACACCATGCACATTAAAGCCATAACTATGGTCTCCCTAACACACTGCACTAGCAGCTGAGGGGCCACACACCAACCTAACATTTGAAGTCTGTTGACTTCTTCCTGCCCCAGAAGCTATTTTGATATTATCACAGAATCCCAGCCTGGTTTGTGTTGGGAGGAACCTTAAACCTCATCCAGCTCCAACCCCTGCAACGGGCAGGGACCCCTTTCACTGCAGCAGCTTGCTCCAAGCCCCTGTGTCCAACCTGGCCTTGAGCAAGAAATGGGG
>NDXB01001156.1:15469-26095 GCA_002631895.1 Agapornis roseicollis | reverse complement strand
AGCAGCTTGCTCCAAGCCCCTGTGTCCAACCTGGCCTTGAGCACTGCCAGAAATGGGGCAGCCACAGCTTCTCTGGGCCATCACCCTGTGCCAGCGCCTCAGCACCCTCACAGGGAACAGCTTCTGCCTCAGAGCTCAGCTCAGTCTCCCCTGTTCTGGCAGGTTCAAGCCATTCCCCTTGGCCTGGCCCTACAGGCCCTTGTCCAAAGCTCCTCTTCACATTTCTTGTAGCTTCTTCAGGCACTGGAGCTGCTCTAAGGTTTCCCCCAGAGCCTTTTCTTCTCCAGGCTGAAGCAGCCCAGCTCTCTCAGCCTGGCTCCATATTGTGGACTAATGAGAAGGAAGCATCAGAGTGAATGAAAAAAGCAAAAGACGACTGAAACGACTTGAGCTCCCTCAGAAGCCACAGTGGTCACAGAAGTGCCACATCTGTGCAGCCAGGAAAGAACAGGAAGACCCAGAAAAAAGGCATTTCTAAGTAAATGCTGAAAGCCTCCCATGCCAGGAAACAGGACAGACTGAGGACATCTACACCAGAGGGTTAAGCTTTTAAGTTCAGTTTCATGAGGAGTTGGCTGGTTGTACAGCATGGGTATCCTAAATGCAGGTTGTGAAAAATATACCTATATAGTAAGTTCATCATTAATAAAACCCTGCCAGAAGCCTCTAAGTTTCTGTGCTATCTTAGCCTCCAGAAGTGCAGCAGGAATTACTCAATGAGCCTTTAGAGATGCGGCTCACTTGGCACCTGAACAATTCCACAGTGTGCTGCAGAGCAGGGAACGTTTCCTCTCCTCACCCCAAGGGTGCCAGAAGCCAGCTTTCCTCTGAGAAAACAGACACAGCATTCCAGGCTTTCCTGCCCCACTGCTGCAGACGCGTGTGTTCTTCTGGCCAGCTGAGCATTACACAGACATCACCTACAGTGCACTTCCCTGTGGACAGCACGTATATACTGGAGTAAAATGCTCAAGTCTCGGAGAACTAACAAAGCTTAAGGATTCCTCAAGCTTAGAACTTCAAAACTAATCTCTGGTTAGTTGCTTTTGATTGGTTTTACCTAAACCATTTCAACGACATCAAAGTGTTTCCATTAAAAAGACAGAGTTGTACATACAAACCAACATATTTTTATTTTCACTTCAGTTATTTATGGATTTAAGTGACTCTGCACCAAAATTAAGTAATTCCTGGATTTTAAATCAGCCTGAAGCCAGAAACAGAAAAACCCAAACAACTGCATATTAGAAGTGCAGTGGGCTGGAGCTCAGCTGGTGACTCAGCCCCTCAGTTGTGCTGAGGGAACCTCACTCCCCAGCAAGCACGTATCAGCTGCCCTGAGTAGTAAAAAGTGGCCTCTTAGTTTCAGGAGTCCTCTAGAGAAGCAGAGGGTTTGTTTTCCAGCGGAAGCCCATGCCCAGCCCTTCTTCTTTCAGGGCTCCTTGATTACTCACCAGGCTCCTGTTCTTCTGCAGACCTCAATTAGCCTGACCCAGAACCCAGCCAGTGAATGGGCAGGTTTTGCTGCTTCCTCCACCCCCAAAGAAACTTAATCCTTCCACTGCCCGAAGTGCTCCAGAGCACACAGAAGGGCAGCATGCACAGAAAGGCAGTGAGAGATGACATTACAGCAGAGCACGACAAAGACCGCAACAACCAGCAGCAGAAAGAGAAGTTTAGGAGAAGTTCAACAGGACCACTGTTAGACAGCAGATGCAGAAACTGCAGAAGGAAAAGGGTGCAAAGTGATGGGTTTTAGTTCTCCTTTTAAGCCCAGTTCTCTTCTTAGGTTCAAAACTGCATCAGAAACTCAGACTTACTAAAACTGTTGCAGTAAATGTGATTTAGAAGTTAACTCGGTCAAGCCTGAAGTCAGGCTCTGTTGAGTCCTTCAGAAGACACCTGGGGTAGCAGAAGTGAGGCCTCTGCCACAGTCCTTGCTGCCAAACCCAACCACACTCTTGCGTGCTCCATGTACTCTACTGCTCAAACACAGTGCGAGCAGCAGCCCTGGTGTAAGACACGGTTCTGAAGTGTGAAAGGAGGTGTAAAATACTGACCAAAAGAGTGATATGAAGCAGAAACCTGACAGTAATTACTGTAAATTAACCCCTGCATCTTTGTCAAGAGCTGGAGCCACAGCTACATAGCCAGAGCTGAACCTCCTGCTGTCACCCAGCACAGGAGGGCAACACTGACAGAAAGCAAACTCTGCTTTCCTGAAGGCACCACTTTTGACAACCACTGCTGAACAAGGAAGAAGCTCAGCCAAGCACTAAAATACCCAAGATGACAATACACTTCTTGTCTTCAGGCTGGCAGACCACTAACACACAGACCCACAGACTGGCTTATGTTGGAAGGAACCTTAAAGCTCATCCAGCTCCAACCCCTCCCATAGGAAGGGATCCCTGTCACTGGAGCAGCTTGCTCCAAGCCCCTGTGTCCAACCTGGCCTTGAGCACTGCCAGGGATGGGGCAGCCACAGCTCCTCTGGGCACCCTGGGCCAGCACCTCAGCACCCGCACAGGGAACAGCTTCTGCCTCAGAGCTCAGCTCAGTCTCCCCTGTTCTGGCAGGTTCAAGCCATTCCCCTTGGCCTGGCACTACAGGCCCTTGTCCAAAGCTCCTCTCCAGGTTTCCTGCAGCCCCTTTAGGCATATCAAGCCCAGTTTGTAAATGCATAGCTAGAAACACACCCCTCCCCTCCTCCCTTCGGAAGACAAGGTTCCAGCAGTAAACACCAGTTTCTAATATCCATTTACAAGCCACGTACAGCTTTAGAGCTCCCTGACAACAACAAAAAGCATATTTAACCAAATCCTCAAATTCAGCAGAGTTTTGGTATGGCGTTTTTCTTGTTAGAAGCCAAAACAACACAGTGAAACAAGGCCTGATCCCGCACGGGTGCGCTGCTCTCCCCGCTGCTCCTGCACACACCAGCAACACCCGGCCTCGCTTCGCCTCTCCCTGAACCAAGGCACCACGGAGCGGGACCCGGACGTCGCTTAGAGGAGGCAGGCACCCCCACGACCCGGTTCCAGGCAGGAGTGACGCGGTCTCGCGTTAGTCACCCCCAGACTAGGGCTGCCCTGCCCTGCCCTTCCCCACGCTCCGGACGGGCCGCGCTGGGGCGGAGCCAGACGCAAGCACTGGAGGGGGCTGCGGCCACACCGCGGGGCCTGTGCCCGGCTCCCCCGGCCCGGGCAGCCGAGCCGGGCCCTGCCGCTGCCGGGGGACGGGCCCCACCGCTCACCGCGCTTGTTCTTGGTGCCGTGCTTGCGGGCGGCCGCCAGCTCCTGCTCGATCTTCTTCTCCAGGAACTCCTGCTTCTTGCTGAGCATCTCCTCCGTGTCGCGGAGCCGCTGGATCGCCTCCTGCGGGGACGGGCCTTTCCCGGCGCCCTTCCCGCCGGCACCCGTCCCGAACAGCTTCCCCAGGAGCCCCGACATGGCTGCGCCGGGCCGGGCCGCCGAGGCCGCTGTGTGAGGCGGGGGCTGCGAGCACAGCCGTGAACCCCGGTTCGCGCTCCCTCTCTCCGAGCCCCCTCACGAACCGGCCGCCGCCGCCGCTCTCCCGCAGGGCTCCGCGACCCCGCCCGCCTCAGCCCGCCCCTCCGCCCCCGCATACAGCTCCCGGCGTGCCCCGCGGCAGCGGCGCAGCACCGGCTGGCGGGAGCGGCTCGCAGGGGACGCTGGGAGTTGTAGTCGCGGCCCGAGCGCGGCGCAGAGCACGGCGGGAAGGTGCGGTCTGCCTAAGCGGAACCAGGAAGCGGCGTCACGGGGAGCGCTGACGTTGGCGGGAGCGGGCGGTGGCGGTAACGTGTCGCGACCGACCGAGCTGTCGCGATAGCGCGAGGGGAGGGAGCGGAGCTGCCCGTTACCGACATGAACGGCTCAGACCCGGAGCCGCGGTTGCTCTGTTGATGGTGATGGATCGTGCTCATTCCGGGGTACCCAGCCTGCTCCCGTCACACGCTCCCACCTGTGGCGCAGCACGGACACGTTCCGTGCTCTGTGACCACGGTACCGATGCCCCGAGCACCCCAGCCGTTACCGGATACACCACTGGTGTTCCCTTGTGCTCGCCCCCGGCATGTGTGTCCGTAACGAACACCCCGGCCAGGCACAGCGTGGGCTGAAAGAGGTTAAAGCATGAAGAGATCTGGGGCAGAAACAGCGTTCCCTGCTGGAAATCACTCGAGGGAATGAGGCGCTCTGATGGCAGGGTTGGACCGGGCAGTGCTCTGCAGCACCGACCGGCAGAGAGGAAAGTGAACCAACTGCTCCGGAGGCGAGAGCGCGTTTGTGCCCCCAGCAAGCTCCTTTACACGCCGCATAAAGAGCCCCTCTCCAGGTTCCCTGCAGCCCCTTTAGGCCCTGGAGCTGCTCTCAGGTCTCCCCTTCAGGAGCCTTCTCTCCCCCAGGCTGCCCCAGCCCAGCTCTCTCCGCCTGGCTCCAGAGCAGAGCTGCTCCAGCCCTCGCAGCAGCTCCATGGCCTCCTCTGGCCTCACTCCAACAGCTCCAGGTCCCTCTTGTGCTGCTGCCCCAGAGCTGGATCAGGGCTGCAAGTGTAGTGCTGGGTGGCATCTTTCAGCCCCCACGTCCTGAGGCTGTTCTGTGGCTCTGCTTCCACTCTTTGTGTTACACTCAGCACAATCAGTAAAAACCAGCTCCCAGCATCACCCTTAGACTGTCCCATGCACAGACCTGGTGGGAAACAGGGCTCAGGAAGGAAAGGCCAAGCCTCCATCAGAGCCTCCGAGCTGAAGGATCAGCACACAACAAACACATCACCATCATCTCAAAATAGACCTGAGCGCAGCGCTGCAGCGAGTGCCAGAGCCCACATAATGACACCATGTGGTGCAGGTACGGAGGGGAGGAGAAGAGGAAGGGTATATTTAAGCAAACGATTTCCTGATGCTGTTCCCCTCCTGGGAGAGCTGAGTACTTAAAATAGATTACACTGTGGGCAAGTGAACCCTGCCCTTCACAGCAGACAAAATGCTTCACAGAAGCACAGGAACTCCTAAGGAGGAAGGGCAGCCCAGCCAGCTCCACGCAGAGCAGGATGGTTCTGAGCTCTCACAGCCTCTCTGTGTAGAAATGTCTTTCTTTACACCAAGTCAGAAGCTGCTGTGTTCCCACATGTCCCTGTTGCCTCTTGTGCTGCTCCTGTGCACCTCTAATTGTCCGGCTTCACCTTCTCCACTCCTCCTGCAGGCAGCAGCAAGGCCTTCCCTTAACATCATCTAAAGCCTGAACAATCCCCTTCTCCATAAGGCCCTGGGCTCCATTTCCTAACACAGATAAGTGAAATGGGCAAAAAGGGAGTTGGGAAGTGAGTGAGCAAAGGCTGTGGGCTCTGTCCTGATAGGAGCCCTGTGACAGCCTCTGGGGTGACTGAGGCATCCCATGGCAGCATAAACCCAGAGGCTGAGTGTGGCAGAAGAAAGAAGGAGCCTGGCAGCACAGTGGAGAAGGGAGCATCACACTTGGTGTTCTCCTGCCTCCCTGGCATCCAGCCCTGCCCTGTGCTGGATTCCCAAAAGGAAAATCAAAGAGAAGCCAAATGGACCCCAGAAATTGTCCCAGTCAGAGAATCACAGAACCCCAGCCTGGTTTGTATTGAAAGGGACCTTAAAGCTCCTCCAGCTCCAACCCCTGCCACAGGCAGAGACCCCTTCCACTGGAGCAGCTTGCTCCAAGTCCCTGTGTCCAACCTGGCCTTGAACACTGCCAGGGATGGGGCAGCCACAGCTTCTCTGGGCCATCACCCTGTGCCAGCGCCTCAGCACCCTCACAGGGAACAGCTTCTGCCTCAGAGCTCAGCTCAGTCTCCCCTGTTCTGGCAGGTCCAAGCCATTCTCCTTGGCCTGTTCCTACAGGCCCTTGGCCAAGCCCCTCTCCAGGTTTCCTGCAGCTCCTTTAAGCACTGGAGCTGCTCTCAGATCTCCCCTTTAGGAGCCTTCTCACACTGGAGTTTCTTGCTACCAGACCACACCAACTCCCACCTGCCCAGGTCCCACCGGAACTAACAACGGGTGCATGGAACTGAGCTAAGGGAACACACATGCTGGGAAGCAAAAGAGCCCTGCAACACAGGAGCTGATGCTAGAAAAGTGCCTCATGGTGCACCACAGGTTTCCTGTGTGACCAGAACAGGTCACTTCACCCAGGCTTTAGTCTCCACCCTGTACACAGAAGGTGTCACCTTTCACTGTCACAAGGATTAACTCACAGATGTCTCAGGCACTTGGAGATCCTTGGATATGGAGAAGAACCATGAAAAGAACACAGCCTGGAGAGAATTACCAGCCAGAGAGAAAAGCCAACACAGAAACACGCTCCCCCCCACCAACTCCACACAGCACATGAGGTCCACGGTGTTTATAACACATGTACAGACAAGGTGATCTTTCTGCTGATAGAGACAAAGAGGAGAAAGATACCAAAGATAAGTCTGTCAGGGTATTTCTGAACAGTGTTCCCAAAGGATCTCAAGATCAACTTGCTTCCACTAGGAAGGATCAATAGTTTGCTCTCGGAAAGGCCACCCAAATACTGGGCAATACAACTTTTAGGCCAGAAAAACCACAGATGGGATAGGCTGTGATTTGTAAAGCCACCCCATTTCAGCAGCTCTGTTTGGTGCACGTTTGCATGCTCCTCCTTACCCTGATTCAGGGATCTTGGTCTTTCTTGCCCTAAGCTGACACAGATGGACAAGAAATAATGGAGCCATCCTCTTCAGTGCCTTGTAGCCATCGGTGGCTTCCAAGCAGCCCTCTACCCAAGGATGGGCAGAACACGTGGAGAGGAAAGCTGTTCTCTCCCATATCCATCCTACCTCCCCACAAGAGCTTTGGTCTTTTCCACTGGGATAAATTTCAGCACCAAGTGTTAACAGTTCCAGCAGCAGCCCTCAGCCACACAGTGGGTCTGTGCACTGTCACTCTGTTGTCTGGATGTACACGGGGACAGCCAGCATAGTGCAGGGGCTGTCTGAGGCAGCCTGCAGTTCTGCTAGGGCCAAATTGGACGTGATGGTGTTGGGCTGTCCAGGAACAACAAGGTCTGAGGCAGCAGCTCCTGACCCCCCAACCACGATGGACAGCACAGCGTCTGACTGCTGGAAGGGTTCTTTGTTTGGGCCACCCTCAGGGAGGCTTTCCCCAACAGCCCCATCCTTCAGCTCTGCCAGCCCCAGCGGGCTGGGGAGGGACAGGCCTGCCTTGCGCCCCCGGGCCACCCGCTTCTTCTGGGGCTTCCTGAGCTGCAGGTCCTTGTCCTTGGGGGAGCCCAGGCGGCACTTGTGGTCCTTCATGTACTTGTGGCGCGTGAAGCCCTTGCTGCAGGTGGGGCAGCGGTACTTGTAGTTGCCGGTGTGCGAGCGTTGATGCTCCATCATGTGGGCTCGGCGGCTGAAGGACTTGTTACAGTACTGGCACTTGTGGATCTTCATCCCTGCACAGAGCATGGAAGGAGAGAGAGCTTAGTTAGAGAGCTGCATCCATCAGGAAAACCTGCCCCTTCCCATATGAAAACAGGCTGAGAACACTGGGGCTGTTCAGCCTGGAGAAGAGAAGAGAAGCTGCATGGAGACCTCAGAGAAGCTTCCAGTGTCTGAAGGTGTCTACAAGGATGCTGGAGAGGGACTCTTCATCAGGGACTGTAGCAATAGGACAAGGGGTGATGGGTTCACACTGAAACAGGGGAAGTTCAGGTTAGAGATAAGGAAGGAGTTCTTCCCTGTAAGGTGCTGAGGCACTGGCACAGGGTGATGGCCCAGAGAAGCTGTGGCTGCCCCATCCCTGGCAGTGTTGAAGGCCAGGTTGGACACAGGGGCTTGGAGCAAGCTGCTCCAGTGGAAGGGGTCCCTGCCCGTGGCAGGGGTTGGAGCTGGAGGAGCTTTAAGGTCCCTTCCAACATGAACCAGGCTGGGATTCCATGGTTCTACGACAGCTTCATCTCCTCTTCCAAGGAGATGCTCCCAAATAAAAAGGAGGGGACATTGTGCCAAGCAAATCTGCAGTCAGAAGAGGGTGAGTGGACACCTGAGATGTGTGTTTACAACAAGCTAAAACCATAGGTCTTGCCTCAAATGAGAGGATTAAAGTATCAGCAGAAAATACAGGTAACTGTGATGAAAACACAAAGCAATCTTAAACTGTGATTTTGTCCAAGTGTATTTGCCAAGTAAAGACATTTTCACTTTCTTTTTCCTCCCAAGTATGGGAATGTAGAGTCTGAAACAAACCATCCGCTGCACTGTCAGCACAGTCCCAGCTGATCACCCTCTGCAGGGCTTTGGACATGACAGGCATAAGACTCTCAGTTTTACCCCAAGAGACAAGTCTGAAGGTTCCCTGGGGTATGGGAATAAATCACGTCTTTATTAGTAGTGGGAGCATCATCTCTGGAACACAGAGAGAAGGGAACCAAATCCCATGAGATCTCCTTTTGGATGTGAGATGGTTTAGGGGAGGACTGAACAGAGCACTCTGGATACTCATTTAGTAGCAAACACATCAATTTCTGCTCCTGAGCCTCAGACCAGACACTGCCGATGGGTTTACATTGCCTTAGAAAACAGCCCAAAGCTGAGGCTCAGCTCTAAATGCAAGCTCACTTCAAGAGGTCTGCAGCAACAGAGCAAAAACCTAAAGTTAATAAATTCTGCTCAGTCTTCAGGCCTACATCTGGGAACAGTGTACCACAGGCAGTGGGAATTCTCCCAGAGGAAGATACACAATAGCTGTGTTGGCTGAGTCGTGGTAGAGGGACACTGGAGGGAAGACACTTCTGAGGAACACCCTGTGCTTGTGGGGTTATAAAGCAGAGGCACTGCCACAGTTTGCTCTCTCGTTGCTCAGGTTTACTCCTGTAACACACTCCTGCAGCACCAGTGAATCCCAGTCACTTCCTTCCCAACCACTAGCAGAGCTGCACTTACCCGAATGGGACAGGATGTGAGCCTTCAGCTTGTCAGGCCTGTTGAACTCCTTATTGCAGCCCGTGTGGCTTCTGTAACAACAAATGCTGATGAGCAGCATGAATCCACAGACATCAGTGTATAAACATCCTGGGCCATACTGATCCACAACCCTTCTCCTTAGCAGCACCCAGATGGGTCCCTTGGTGCAGTCACCACTATTTCAGCCCTTCTGGAGAGGGGCAAGAAATAAACAGGCTGTACAGGGACACACAGCTTTTGCTGTACTGCACATGGTCTGTGACTCACTATGAATGCACCTAAAAGCAGCCAGTACAAGATCCCAGCTGGAGTATTTTGGAAGGAGCCACAAGGTTGTTGGAGCAGGGAGCAGCCAGTCAGTCCTGGCAATCTCAGAAGGCTGTGACATGGATTTGGGGATCAGCTCCTTAACCTGGGTTTCTCTGGCTCAAACATTAGCTCCCATGTTGCCAAGTGCTTTTCAAGACATGGCACTTGGGGAGAGCCCTTCTTCAGGCAACCCCTGTGCTCTGTGGTCTTCCCCCAGTCTCTCCAGGTTTAATTCACACCCATCCAGTGAAGGCAGGCTTATGAACTGAGACAAAATGATGTGGCCCCACAGGAAGTCAATGACAAAAGACCAGGGCTTCTGGGCTCCCAGTTTAACAGCACAAAGCATTCCCACCTCCCCAAGCAGCACTGGAATCGTATATGGCACATATGTACCATTCCTTCCATCCCAATCCTTATCCCAACCCCATTAAGACATGCATCCCAGCCCCATTAAGACATGCCACCAGACTGGAGATGCACTACATACGAGAAGGGACATTTGTATTTCTTGAAGGGCTCATGGATCAGCATGTGTCGCTTCAGTTTGTCTTTCCGGTTGAAAGCTGCATCACACACTGAGCACTTGAAGGGCTTTTCACCTGGAGGAAAAGAGAGCCATAGTCAGGGAGAGTCTGGTCACACAGAGCTGCTCTGATCACACACAGCATTCACTCGGGCACTCTGCTTCTCCATAAACTTCTCCAAACTTCCCTATCCTGTCTGATGGGTAAGTGGATTGATATAATCCACACCACTCCTGCTCTCCAGAGCCAGCTTCCTGAGCTTCTGCAACCACAGGGAATGGAGAACCTGTGTGTCTCACTTCTAAGTGGTCCAGCACTGGGCAAAAGGCTAACCCAAACCCATACATCTTCTGAGCCCATGTTCCTACAAATGACTCAGTGCAGCCAACTCTGTTATCTTGGATGTCAGGAAAATAGCCAGGGCAGGAAGATGGCACAGACACAACAGGCACTGTGGTGCCATGGGGCCCATGGGGTTTGGGTTGGAAGGGACCCTTAAAGCTCATCCAGCTTGAACCCTGCAGGGGCAGGGACATGTTCCCATACCCGAGTGGATGTGGGCGTGCAGCTTGAGGTAGTGCTCCCGGCGGAAGAACTTCTTGCAGATCTGGCACTTGAACTTGCTGCCGCCGCCGTGCGTGGGGATGTGTCGCCGCAGGTACCTCTCACAGGGGAACACCTACAACAGAGAGACCAGGCTGGGAGCCAGAAGTGCACCTGGGGCATCACAGCACCCAAACCAGGGGCATCACAGCACCCAAACCAGGGGCATCACAGCACCCAAACCAGGGGCATCACAGCACCCAAACCA
>NDXB01001156.1:0-15459 GCA_002631895.1 Agapornis roseicollis | reverse complement strand
GGCGGACCACAGCACCCAAACCAGGGGCATCACAGCACCCAAACCAGGGGCATCACAGCACCCAAACCAGGGGCATCACAGCACCCAAACCAGGGGCATCACAGCACCCAAACCAGGGGCATCACAGCACCCAAACCATAGCTAGAAGCCAGCAGCACACACAGGGCATCACTGCCTCTGCACAAGGTGTAGCCTCTATAGAAAGCATAAGAAGTTCATGGTAACTCTTTGCTTGGGAAGGATGCACTGAGAAAACCTTCAGGTTTCTGCAAGGGAATATACAGATACAGCTTAACAAAAAAGAGGAGAAACTAACCAAAACACAGCACAAAACTAAAAAACCCCAAACCTTCTTATCCTTAAGAAACATGTTGCTGCTCAGTTTTATAACACCATACTGCACAGGACCAGCACCCCAATGGATGCCCAGTCTCCCAGCAGCAGGGCAAGGACTCGCAGGAGTCTACCTTCCCACAGTGTGACCTGCTATTTCTGCTTCTCAAGAATCTGTTACCACAAGCTCCCGTTCTTTACAAAGCCAGTATGAATGGTTCCTTTGGCTAATGAGACACTGGAAATCCAAGCTGACTGAATTCCTCATGAGCATGCTGCAGGTTGAGGGGAGCACCGGGATTCTGTGCTCTCACATCTCCAGAGAACAGCAGTGTTAGTAAGAATACACACACACAGAAGTAACAAATACTGCTGCAGGTAATGGGCTTTCAAACCCCCACGCTGCATGCTTACAGTCCAACCAGGCTCAGAAGGGCATCTGTCACTGGTGAGGGAGGTGAAGACAGGTACAGCAGGATGGGTTACTGACCATGGCAGGAGAGCGTTTCCCCTTCCTGAGCTACCTCAGTACAGAGTGGTCACTACCAAGCTTGTCCCCATTCCCCCTGCAGATATGCAGTTCCTTTCCTACAGAGGAGCAAGGGACCACGTTCTAGTCTGGATTTCAAACAATAACTTATTAGAATTTTAACCCCACAAAATTCTGCCCCTCAAACTGTGCTGAAGAGAGGATTTCAGCCCAAACCTACCTGAGCATCATTGTGGTCCCAGTCACATCACTCGGGCAGGTTTCTCTTTGGCAAGGACACAGAGCACACATCCAAAAGAGAGGAATGAGGGGGAACCCTGACAGATTTTGTATGGCAAATAGGACCAGGAGAAAAGCCAGCACTGCAGGAACATACTGTGTGAGAGGCCAGGGGTGCCATCACCTCTGCCTCTTTGAAAAGGCCCTCCTGAGCCTGCCAGTCTGTGCTGAGGTAGGAAGGGAGAGGAAAGGGAGCTGACGGTGCTCTCAGAGCCCCCACTACGTGTCCAGGGCCAGGCCAGGCAGCATCACCCACCTTCTGGCAGTGAGGGCAGGGGAAGTTGTGTGTTGCTGTCTGCAGATGGTGCTCCAGCGCCTCTGGGGTTGAGTACTTATTTACACACTTGACACATCTGGATGTGGAGAGAAAGGATAGAGCCTGTGAGCAAAGCCATGGCTGCAAAGCCCCGCACTGCAGGCAGAGCCCAGCCCAGGCACCCTCCAGGCTGATTTTGACTGTGTGGGTTTGGTACAAACAGCAATGCCCTCAGCCAGGTGCTCTGAACCAGCAACCCCCAAAGTCAGGTCACACTCACACTCAGCATCCTTCACTAGGGGAGATGCTGGAGAACTGGGTGGAGAAGCCTTTTAACTGCTGCTGCTCTTCCACATGGAGCACCCAGACCTGAGCAGCGATTCCACATTGCTTCCTCATGGAGACAAGCCCTGTGGAATGACTTCACCTTACTTAAAATACCTCCTTCCTTCTTCATCGCACAAGGACAACAGCTCCCAGTGAAGGAGCTGAGTGGGGTCACAGCATAAAAGCACTGTCACCCATGGCTGAGGTAGCCACAAGTTACACCCTTCCATGTGGGGCCTACAGCATCTAACAGAGCTTCAGCTCCTACCGCCACCTCTCCAAAGCTACCTGGGCCCTCTCCACCTCACCCCTGTTCCCACCTATCCTGGCAGTATTCCTGCTGGAGACCTCTGACAGAGCTGAGTGATAATGGGCAATGGGGATCTGCACCATCAACATCAATGCAGAGGCACTCACACATTGCATCTGTGCAAACCCCTTTTCCCTAGACCAGACTAAAACCTCCTCAAACATAAGCAGGACTCTGATCTCAGAGATCTCCACCAGCAAGCTGCAGGATGAAGCCCTGCAGTGCAAGGATAACCAGAAACCATGGCCTATGCAAGTAGCAGTTATCCCATGAAGCTCCAAGGTCCCTTCAGCATCCTCTGGGCTTCTTACCCTGCCTGTATGTCTCTACAGGTGTTTCAAAAGCTCCAGAGATCTCTTCATACAACTCCTCACCCTTTCCCTCTACACTAGTAGAAAGAATAGACCCTTTCACAACAAAGGGACAGTAGATTTCCCCTGGGCACAGCTCCTAAAGCACTCCCATTGCTGGAGGTGTTTAAGAGGCTGGGAAGGACCTTTCCTGGGTCCCTGACCCAGCTGTGCCCATCTCACTCTTGACTTGCAGTGATGGGATCTTCCCACACAACTGATCCCAGCCTTTCAGTCTCCCTGAAACATTCCTTGCACTCAAAGTGCTTGGCCCCAGCCTGGTTTACCACCTGGGTGCCCAAAAGAACCACTGACCACGAGACCCCATCTTCCGTCTACTGTCCCCACCACTCATCAAACACACTCTGCACCACTCACTCCTACAAGCCTTGTGAGCACGATTGCTACTGTACTTGTACACGGCCACGTCCTTCTTGGGGCTGTGCTGGGGCAGGAGGCTGTGGGAGTACTGGTGCACACCCAGCTCATACAGGGAGGGGAAGTCCTTGCTGCAGAGGTGGCAGCGGTAACTCAGCTCCTCCTGGTGGCTCTTGATGTGCTCAAGGAAGGACTCCAGCTTCTGGAAGGTCTGAGCACACGTCTTCACCACGCATTTGTACACCTGGGAGAAGGGAGAGCAACTGGAGTGACAGAGCATGGAAACAACAGGGAAGATCCTCTGCCAGCAGCCAGCGGCCTTCCTTTGTGGAAATCACTGCTGCTGGGTCATTTACAGACAGGGACCACTGTCTCTTGACCCACTGTGCTGGAGAACAAAGCAGTGCTGTGGTTCCCAGAGCATCCCACCATGCCCACAGCCAGCTTAGTGCCCAAAGCACAGCAGAGAAACCCTGCCCTGCACTCCAGCAGGACACAATGTGGTGGCAAAACATCCCCTTCCTCTGCTGGCTTCCTCAGAGAAAGGGTATTGAAGAGCACCTCAGCATCAAAATGCAGCTGGGCAGCTCGAGGGCAAGACAAGAGCAGGACCTGCTGGGAGTTGGATGTTCTGCAAACACAGATTTCAGGGCACTGCCCTAAGAAAGGTGGGGAAAGAGGTGTTGGTACCCACTGGAGCGGGTGAGACCACAACACCCAGCACTGACTGTCCCACGACCTGAATGCTGCCAACTGCACTGAAAGCTTTGAGCTTTGCTTCTTTGCTGCTTCTCTGTGCACCCAAACCTTCTGGGCTGACTTCTCACCCAGCAGGGTGGAAGCAGTGGAGCTTTTCAAAGCTACCCAGACCACAGAGCTGCAACCCAGACATGCAGAGAGCTGAACTGTGTGGGTAAGCACTGTCAGCTTTACAGAGCAGGAGGCTGAGGACAGACCCTGTGAGCTGGTGCACTGTATGAAGCCCACCCCAATCTTGCCACCAACACAGGGCTCCGTCTGTCCCTACCTGCTCATTCTTGTGCTGCGTCATGTGTGATTTGAGCTGGAAATAGGTGTTGAATTTGCTGGGGCAGAACTGGCACTGGTAAGAGCTGTCGATCAACACAACCTGCTTGGCCTCCAGTTTGCCCCCCTCGCTCTCGTCCAGGGGGCTCATGTCTTGGGGTGGTGGTGGAGCGTTCCTGGAGGGCTGAGTCAGACCTGGAGAAAGGCAGAGACACTCAGAGCACTGCTGCAAGCTGCTCTGCAAGCACCATGCTGCTGAGACGCACCAGGCCTGCCCCTGCTCCAGCTTCTTCCTTCCTTTCAAAGGCAGATGCTTTACATCAGATAAATCTCACTAACAGGGTGGGTTTAAATATGACTGCAGGTTATGAAGGGATCTGAGTACTCCATCCTCCTTTCCTTAACCCGTTCTCTTTTGCCAGGGACTGAACTGTCCCCTGTGGAACAGTCACCAGAACAGGCCTCCACCACTGAACCAGAGCCAGGCTTCCTCCCACCTCCGGCAACAGGCAGGAGCTCAAACCCAGCCAGTAGCTCCCATGATGGCTGCAGAGAGCAGCTCCAGTGGGGCCTTGTCCTAGACATGACACTGTCTCTCCTATCAGGACCAAGGCCACCCACACAAAGGGTATCCAGACCCCATCTGCAGCAAGGAGCTCTTCTCTGCCTCAAGTGTTTTCGGTTGGCTGCTGGGGCCAGACTGAGCCCAGGCTTGACTTGCAACACTGCAAACAGCCAGAGCACTGGGCTGTGCTAAGCCACCAGCCTGTCTGGCCACTAGATCAGAGCTGTTGAGTGTGGCTGCAGCTGCCAAGCAGTGAAAAGGGGAAGATGCCTCATCACCCTGTCTGTGTGCATGTATCTGCACCCAAGAGTCTAGAGCCACTGTTTCCACCTGCACCTGAACCCCATGGCTGGGAGTGCAAAAGGATGCACCTGACAGCTGGAGTCAAGCAGATGTGACTCCCTTCTCTGTGTGTGCTGTGAACCCCACAGGAGGGATGCAACCACCACACACAGCTCCTGTGTCACCTCTTCCCTCTCTGTGAGGAGGTGGAGGGACATGCACGCTCCTCCCGTCACTGCTCTGCCCCGAGCACACACCATCCCCAGAACCAAACCTGTGTTCTCCTCATCCTCAGGCTGGTTGGGATTCAAGGCCATGACCTGCACTGTGATGGAGTTGCGGGAGATGGTGCAGCCCAGGCCTGGAGGCCACACTTTGTGGGTTTGCATGTGCTTCTTCACGTTGGACTTCTGGGCAAAGGCTCGACCACACACGATGCACTGAAAAGGCTTCTCACCTGTGTGGCTGAAGGTAGAAGGCACCGCATCAGGAGCCAGCAGACAGAGGCACCAGAGAATGTGGTGGGGTGGCTGCTGCAGGACTGCACCAGGCACCTGAATCAGCCAAACAAGAGCTTTGAGACCTGAGAGGTCTGGGGAAACAGACACAGCTCCTGCAGTCCAGGGATGGCAAGGGATTAAAGAAGGAGAGGAAAAGAGCTGTACAGGAATGTCACGGCATGCGCTGCTGAAGTCTCTGCCTGGACCCTGGGGACATCATCACTTTCTAACCCTCTTTTTCTCTGTCATCTCTCCCTTCCCTACACACATCTCTTCTATTTTGCAGCCCCCAGACCAATCTGAATTTGCTCTCCTCTGTCCACAAAGAAAGGTCTTTCCACTCTGCTCTTCTGCTTCAGGAGGATGGAGGACTCTAGCATACGGAGTATGTGAAGAGTCCTGGGTGGGAGGGGGAGGGAAACCACCACTTGGTCCTTCTCATCTGTCCTGAGTTCCAGAGACTCTGCTGGGGAGCACTTCAAAGATTTCAACAGTCTCCTGCCAAGGAAAAGCTCATTATAAGGGTTCCCTCCACAGACACTGAGCTTGGCTTAATGGCCTGCTAACACCAGCAAGCAGGAAGGCTGCAGCTTGCTAAAGAGGGAGAGGAAAGGGCAGAGGCAGGGGTGATGCTGCTGCTCCAGTGATCAAGTGACAATAGGTTTGGCTTTCAAAGTCTCACCAGAGACAAGCCTCCAGTCCCAGCCCATAACCAGCAAGAAGGTAATACCCATAATGCAGCCTTCACCCCAGACACTGGGGAGGTGTCCTGGAGTGAAGGGATGAAGGCTCACCCCCAGCACAGCACAGATGCTAGGACATGGCAAACACAAAAACTGCACAAGCTCCCTCAGTGGAGCTGTGCCCACCGCCCCCCCAGCCATGCTGCTACGGCCAGGTTAGTAGCACTGTTACCTCCTGATGTGCTGCTGCAGGTCGAAGTTCTTGGTAAAGGCCTTGTCACAGTAGGTGCATTTCAGCTTGGGGGACTTGGGCTTGCCTGGAAGAGCAAGAACACAGACAGGAATGAGACCATGTGGCACAGGCCTGTCCCCCTGCATCACAGCATCCTCACCCCAAAACATGTCCACTCAGGTCCAGGAATAAAGGGCTTATGGAAAGGTAAGATCTGCCTGGCCAGACTGGGGAGAGGTTATGGACACAAACACTAAACATAGCCTGAGGTCAGTCTAGAAGAGCTAGCAAAGAGGAAAGTAGTAGTGCAAGGGGCAGAGCATCCCCTTCAAGCATTAACCACTCCAGGGACCCTTCCAGCTGTGCTGTAAAGCACCTACTTTAAGGGCACACTGGACACTGGGAAAAGACACAGGATTAGTGAGAGGAAGGGCCCCAGTTCTCTCTCCTAAAAACTCACCATCAGACAGAGCACAGGCATAGTTCTCCCATGCAGAAGATCACTCAGTCACATCTTCTGTCTACTATGGTGGGGTATAAACCAATGACAAACAGCAGAACCAGGGGCTGCTCTAGGAATATTTGGACTGAGAGCTGCAGCCTGCATGATCATTCCCACCTCTGCAAACAAGGTTAAACCACAGCATGTGTATGGTTTTGTCTCCAGAGGCCCAGCCACTGGTTTTCCTCCACCTCATGCCTGGGACCTACCTTGTCACTCACAGCAATGTGTTCATCACATCAGCAATGGTCAGGCTTGGCCAGAGAGTATCTGACACACCTCCAGCCTGTGATGGGGCATATCCCATCCTGAATGACCTGGAGACAGGCATTGAAACACCCAACAGGGACATGTCTGCTGAGCTTTGGGAACAGAGCCTTCAGGGCCAGGCCACATCCAGTCCACCAGCACTTCCTTGGGTTAAAAGGCACCAAGCTCTAACACCTCACTTTGCAGAATGTCCCAATCTCTGTAGCTGCAGAGATTCAGCACAAGCTTGCCCATGCAGCAGCGCAGGGGCAGTCCTTTCACATGGGCTCACTCAGAGGCGTCACACAAGAAGCACATCCACACTGCCCTGCTCTTGATAGCTTCATTCAGGGCATCACGTTCCTCCTCCAGAGCTGCACACCCAGCCAGTGCCATCCCACAGGCCCTGGAGAGGCAGTATCATTCTGGTGCCCTGTGTGATACTTAGGTTAGTGCAGGGCAGATGCTCTGAGGGCACTCACCTTCCTGCAGCCCAGCCTCGCTCTTGCAGCGCCGACTTTTGACAGCAGAGGTGGAATCAAACCCAACCACGCTGCCTCCTCCTGCACTGGCCAGAGGGGTGGGAGAGCTCTTGGGCTTGAACCCTTGCTTCCCAGGGCTGTACACAGGAGGAGAGGGGTACACAGGACTGTCCACACACTGCCCGGGTACCTAAAAGAGTGCAGTTTATCAGTGGAACCAGGTTTGCTGCAGTTACATTGAGCCCTAACCTCCATCTCCAGCAGCATTTGCCACACCAGGCTGAGCTTTCTGCCTCCTGCACACTGGATTAAGCTTCTGGTTCACCAGTCCAGCCCTGTGTCTCTAACTAAAACTAACACCCTGCACAGTGTGCAACTCTTGGGCTGAACATCGCAAGGTATCCAGGAGGTATTACTCCAGCAGAGAAACACCCTGAAGGAGCCATCTAGTCCCTCCTTTAGGTCGTATGCCTAGAAGTTTCCTATACTTCCAGAGCAGGTTACCAGGATGATCCTCATAGACCCAGTGGATTAACAACAGCCCCGAAGGCAGGGAGGGAGCTTCAGGCCCTGCTGCCTGCCCTGGCAGGACTGCAGAAGGGAAGGAAAGCACAAGAAAATCTAATGTGGCAAAGCCAGCTTTTGCATCAGCACCCATGCTAGAAAAGGACACAAAGAAGCATCAGTCTGGGGTGAAATGGTTTAAGGGCGTTTCTGATGCCCACCCTGATAAACTACACAGACCACTGTGTATCCAACATCCCCGTCCATTTCTGACCACTGGTACTTCCACATCAGATGAGAGTTAAGGCTGAGAAGCCCAGTGGCTCCTGTTGTGAACAGCAGTGCTAAACTGGAGGCTGTGAGCAGCTGATCCACAGGTAAATCCACCCCTACCAATGCCTCTCCTTAGAAAAAGGCACCTTGCCAAATTCATTGCTATTTAGACTAAGTTTTGCTCTCCACTTCAGCCTGCAGTGCACAGCGGGTGCTCTGCACCTCTCTGGGAAGCGAGCTCTCTGTCCCTCCCAACACCTGCAGGTAGCTCTCAAGCACAGCAGACACTCAGGTCTCTTAAGCCTGTGCCAACTGAGTCCTCCATCCCTCCTAACTGCCTCTCTTGTTCTGAGAATCCCCATCACAGCATCCTCAGAGCAGCTTCCAGTGCCTGAAGGTGGCCTATGAGGGTGCTGGAGAGGGACCCTTCATCAGGGACTGCAGCAACAGGACAAGGAGTGATGGATACAAACTGAAACAGGGGAAGTTCAGGTTAGAGATAAGGAAGAAGCCATTTCCTGTGAGGGTGCTGAGGCGCTGGCACAGGGTGCCCAGAGAAGCTGTGGCTGCCCCATCCCTGGCAGTGTTGAAGGCCAGGTTGGACACAGGGGCTTAGAGCAAGCTGCTCCAGTGGAAGGGGTCCCTGCCTTTGACAAGGGGTTGGAATTGGATGAGCTTAAGGTCCTTTCCAACCCAAACCATTCTGTGGTTCTATGATTCTGTGAGCATCTTGCCAACATCCTTCTGTTCAATACCTCCTCCTGCAGAAACAATCATTGCCAAATACCCCAACACATCTTCCCAGGCTCTAATTCCATATTTCTAGCCCAAGTAACTCCAAAACAGCTTTGCTTGTCAGAAGAGGCTCAGGAGGACAGAGCCTCTGCACACAGCCAGCCCCTGGCCTTACCTCCATGGGCGGATAGGGCTGCATGCCCAGGCCCTGCATCTCCACTGTGCTGTTTGCTGCCATAGGAGCCGGTGCACTGTACACCTCCACCACACCGCTGCCAGGAGGCCCTGGAGCCCCCAGGCTCGGGGGAGGAGGAGGTGGAGGTTGAGGAGGCGGAGGTGGTGGTGGTGGTGGTGGGGGAGGCGGCTGGGACAGGTAACCAGCCCCTGCGTGCATACCCAGGCTGCTCTGAAACCGCAACAGGGACACACAGACAGAGACACAGACAAGACATTGAAAACACAGCAGTGATGGGCTGGAGGGCTGATCCCTCACACACATCCCCAGTCCCAGTTCAAAACAGCTCCTGCAGAACAGTGATGATGGCCTGGCACAACTGACAGGCTGGACCAGCCTCTGCTAGCTTGCAGAGACTTGGCATGACCTGCCAGTAGACACTGTCTCCTCCAAAACCCAACTGCTCAAGCCCCACTGCTGGGTTTCTTGCTTTGTTTTTAAAGCTCTAATCCTTCTGGTTACAGAGAACATTGTGAGAGCATGGAGAGTGTATACAGCCTGGCCAGCCCCATGGAGAACCCAAACCACCCTTCTCAGGCGGAGAGAGATCCAACCACTATATGGGGGCTCAACAAAAAGCTGGAGAGACCACGTTACAAAGGTCTGAGCATCCAGCAACAAGACCACCAGGAGAGGACAGGCTCTGAAGCTGTCCTGTCATTTACCCTCCCTGAGCCTGGCTCTCACACTGGGAAGGTACCCAGGGTTCAGCCCTGAATCAGATCTCTAGAGTCTGGTTGGCAACAAGGCTCCGAGGCTGTGCCAGCACTGCCCCATGCAGAGGGATTCCCCTGCCTGCCCCTTACCTGTGCCGGGGGCTGCACTGCTGGCATGGGCTGGTCCAAGGATGTGAATGCAGACATGGCTGACATGAGCACCTCATCACTGACCAAGATGTTCCCCTGCACCAGTGTCTGGATCAAAGGCGATGGGGGAACCGTGATGTATGTAGAAATTTGCTGAAACAAAAGAAGCAGCAGTTGAGCAGCAATCCATCAAAAACCACGACAGTGCTGTTTCCTGAGCCTGAGTCTCAGCTTTCACAGCCTCTGGTCACCACATGAGCCACAGTAACCATCTACAGCTCCCTGCTGAGTCCATGGTAATTCAAGGCAGTAACAATAAGGCAGCTCCAGAAATACTCTCCAGAAAAGGAGGCAAAATATTACAGTGGTCACTGGCTACAGTTCAGGTCAGGGTTATCAAACAAGATGTGCAGGACACAGTGGTCACAGACAAACTCAGGCCTTTCCTGGGTGCTCCCCCTAGCCAGGGAAGGAGGAGAGCTGAGGGAGGCTGCTCTGGGTGCTGATGGTGAACATCAAGCTCTCCTCTTCAGACTGGAGTTCGATTAGAGGAGGGGAGGAAGGCTGTTCTGTTTGCTGCATGGGAACAACCTATGCCTGCAGCCCTGGGCAGCACCAGCCACTGAACTTGAAGAAACCAGATGGTTTGAAAGCACTTTGGAAACCACCATGCCTGCACACACAGTAGGCACACACATGTCATGCACAAAGGACTCACTTCAGAGAAGTCTGTTGGGAAGAAGAGTTGCTCCAGAGGGGATATTCCCCAAAACACTTGTCACACCGCATTATGTGGGCTTACTTGCCAGAAATTAAGAGGAGGGTTGCAGGCATGAAGCTGCCAGACATTGCCCTCCTCTTCTGCCCATGAGCCAGACCATGGCCCAGAAGACAGCAAGGGCTATTTTACCTGAGCACTGCAGAGCACACACCCAGACACATGGTTGAGCTGCCAGGCTGTGACACAGAGGCTCTCCAGTACAGCAAAAGTCCAGTTGTAGCACAGACACAATGTGAAACCCCTCCTGTCCTGAAGAAGAGGCCATCAGACACTTGTGCTGGAGGACACCTCATTGCAGAGGACCAGGCAGCTTTAATCATGAGGTCAAAAGCCAACAGGACCACAACTGAGCCTTCTAGGAACGAGGTCATAGAATCATAGAATCCTGGTCTGGTTTGGGTTGGAAAGGACCTAAGATTATCCAGTTCCAAACCCCTGCCACATGCAAGGACACCTTGCACTAGACCATGTCCAACCTGGCCTTGAACACTGCCAGGGACGGAGCATTCACCACTTCTCTGGACAGCCTGTGCCAGCCCCTCAGCACCCTCCCAGGACCAGAACCTGCACCTGCAGCACGGTACCTGCCGGCTGGCGCCTGGAGCCTGCTGCACTGACGTGATGGACGGGGTGTACACGCTGTTGGTGGCCAGAGAGACGGTGGAGAGGGAAGAGGCATTGCCCTGGCACTGCTCTCTCTTGTGGGTCATGAAGGCAGGCAGCGAGTTGAACTGCTTCTTACACTTGCCACAGAGGAATACGTCTTCATCATCTGTAATTAAAAGGACCAGGTCACTGCTCTGGGCTTCCTTCTGCAACCCCCAGTGCTACACGTGCCAACCGCAGCCACGGGAAAACAGACACTTTGGCTTTTAGCACCTCAAGGGCATCATCATCAGGACAGATCAGCTGCAAGGGGCACGCTGTTCCTCCTTCCTTCCTAAAGCCAGTTGATGTGATTGAGCCCATTCCAGCCCTGCTCCCACACATGAAACCCACGATCTCCCTGGCACAAACTGAATTCCATTGGCTTTTTCATCCCAAAGACATGAACAACCTGTAGCACTCTCTGCTTTTACCCAAAACAGGTTCTTCCAAAGCACATGCATTATGTTGGCTGAGGCAGATTTGACTACTCAAGGTTGCTCAAAGGAAGAGAAGTAACTTGGATCAGGGCAGAGTTGATGGCAGCTTGTGTCCAAAAGCCACCCATCCCCAGGACTGCTTGTCTTTGATGCCTCTGCTTAATGTTAGAAGCAGAAAGAAGACAACCTAGTTACCATGTCCTAGATGATACTTGCAGGTTATCAAACCCCACAAGCACCCACCACTGGCACCAGATCCAGTCAGACCCACATGGCTGTACCTCCCATCTGATTCACAGCCCAAAACAGAACATTTTTGGCAACACAGATAATAGCTGCTCCAGGGATTAAATCGGTACCATCCAGCGAGTCCTGGTCAAGCACTACCAGTGTTCATGTGCACATAAATGGCCAGTTCCCATATGGCCAGAGAGTAGCTGCTCCCTCCCTTCATGCCTTTATTGGAAGCATATGGTCAAGTCTACTGTCATGACCATGTCCAAAAGCATCTCTACTCACTTGAGCACTTGCCCCCTTGCTCCTGCTCTGCCCAGTCCTGAGGGCTCACAGCACTCATAGCACCACCCTACACAAACAGCTCTTCTGTTGACTGTTCCAACAGTCAGAAATGCACACTGCAGCCCTCCTGCCCCTCTTCTCTCTCCAAGTGCTACCAGAACTCACCCATGGACTGGATGGCAGCAGAAGAGTTGACATTCTGAGCAGACGGATCCGCCACACCTCCTTGACCATCCAGTAAGGACTGCACAGCCAGCACCGTCTGGTTATCCATTCCTGCAAGGAGACACAAGCATGGATGGTAGATCCCAGGCTGAACATGGAGCACTCACAAGCCATGGAGGGAAGCTGCTCACTGCCTGCTGCTGTCTGCTCCCAGAGCCGCTCTCACCTTCTCACCCCTCTCTACTCCACAGCATTCCCTGTCATCCTAAAGCAACACTCCCACCTGCCTCCATATGCTCCTTTGATACGATAAGAAAAGGGAAGAAGGGCAAAGAAAGCCAGAAGAGGGCCTGGTTTCAGGCATCTGCTGCAGAGAGGAAGAATGCTTACAAGCACCGGCTATGAAACAGCTGAGAAATTCCTATTTGGAATGCATGGGTCAGATGGACAGCCTGGGAGAACCTGCCTGGGAACACAGTGTGATCATAGAATTGTTAGGGTTGGAAAGGACCTTAAGATCATCCAGTTCCAGCCCCCCTGCCATGGGCAGGGACACCTCACACACAACTGAGCTCAGTGAAGACAAAACCTCTGGTGGCAGCAACTCTGCCCCAGCAGCAGTGTTAGAAATGGCTCCCGGTTTCCTAGACCAGTGTTCCCAGATCCGATCAGACACAGGGCTACAAACTACAAGAGGATTTAGATACAGCTTTAGGGAGGACTAAAGTGTGTGCTCCTGGGAGTGATCTTGGGGGGGGGGGGAACCCACTCAGCCACCGGCTGCCAGCCCAGCCTGGCACATGTGGAAGAGCAGAGTCCCACTGCAGGAGTGGGTCCCTCCATGGGCTCCTCTCAAGCAGAGATGCCAGTCACTCTCATTCCCATTCCCCTTGGGTCCAGCAGAGCACACGCTCCCCCAGCCACATTTGGCATCAGAATCAGCTCACTCGCATTGGCACGAAGGTTTTCACTGCAGCTAAAATGTTCTAAAGTATTGCAGAGAAACGCAGGCAATGGGAGTGCTCATGCAGGGAGACAACCCTGCCAGCAGCATGCGAGCAATGGGTCCAACCTGGCACACTCCTTTAGAATTCAGATGTAGATACATAGAAGAACCTGATTATGGGGTGAAAAGGGTGGGTTTTATGCATCACTCCCCCTTCCATTTCTTTATGACAAGGAACCCATGGATAAAAACAAGGAGCACATCAGGTTGCATGTTATACCTTGAAATATAAGAAAGGGTGCAGGGTTCTTAGGTTGCTTTTCATTTCTCCAAGATCTTTGCAAACCAAAGGTGCAAGCTCTGAACTCACAATTACGGGCCACAGGAAAAGGAAAGTCAGTCTGAACACTTCCAAGCAGTGAGGTGAGCACCGTTCCTGAAGAGAGGTCACTCACCCAGCACCAGGAAGGACAGTGATGTGCCCTAACAGATCACAGCATAAAGGAACCAGCATTGAAGTCCCTCTGGTCACCTGAAAACTTCTCCTGACAACCAGGATGTCACCTTCCTGACAGGGAGCATCTGGATAATTCACAGCATTTTAAAGGTAACCTAAATATTCATTCCTCCAGCACCTCCAGTGAGAAGCAAGCACCCTTGAGATTGTGAACACCTTTCTGATCACTAAGGACAGGCTGCATGCAGGAGAGGGGAGAGCCACGTTCTGCAGTGCAGGGAGCAGAGGGCACAGGCAGAGGCAGATCACACACCATAAAACCAGCCCTGTGCCTGTGAGAAGCCTTTGACACAAATCCCAGCAAGGCTGCAGGTCCAGTTCTGCAGCCTCAGCTGGTGCAGTGCTGCAGCCAGCCCTGCAGGACAGCACAACGCTGCTGGAACACCCCTGAATGCATCTGCTCGCACCCCAACCAAAGCCCTGCTCTAAAATACATCTCCTCTTGTACAGATCACCTCCTGGCAACTGCACGGGCAGCACTGCAGGCTCCTGTTGGCACATGCCAACCACCACAGAGTGAAATGGAGCAGCTCCTCCTCAGCAGAAGTGAGCTAGCAGGATGCAAAAGGACAAGGGGGGGTCCAAAGTTCAGGTTCAGTACATTATGGGGACAATTAACAACAGTCTGCATCTAAAATTCCACTCTCATTGTGCCCAGCACTGGACAACTGGGTTTCCTTCTGGCACACAGCCACATCTTCCAAGTGCTAAAGTCAGATGATTGCAGGAAGAAGCTTGAGGATAAGCCAAGCCCTAAAGACAGGCAAGAGCAATGCAGCAATGCCACCAGTGTTGCATTCAGCCTTCTGCTGGAGGAGAGTCCCAGGACCACAGAAATCTGCTGCATGGCAATCCATGCAATGCTCACCAAGTTCCTGCAGCTTCACAAGGTAAATGCACAATCCACACTCAACACAGAGGGAAACCACGTCCAGGGTTTAGTAACCCATGAAGACAAGCAGGGATACACTGATGCCATCCACAGCCATCCGTGGACTCCAGGAGAAAGCTCCGGATCGATCCTGCATGGACTGCAGCCAGCACCAGCCTGCAGGATGTTCTTCGCAGTCATGAAACCTAAAGCAAAAGCCATCTCATCTCTCCTGGCAGCAGCAGAGTCTTTCCCCAGAGCCTGGCAAGAACAGGGTGATTTGGGAAGCCAAGATAAAAGTACAGGCTCACTGATTCGTGGTTTTCCCCTTTCAGATTTCTCTCAGGTAGAGATGAAACAAGAGTGTCCCTTTCACCAGGCGCTGCTTTCCCCCTACACCCACAGTGTCATGGACTGAACATTGGGTGCTTCACTAACAGGAAAAAGGCACCTCTGCCTCCAGCACCCATTGAGAACACAGCTGCCGAGTCACCACTGACTTGTGCTCACATCAAAAAGACAAAACACACAAAGTCAGCTGCTAAAAGCTACCAGTTGTGGGCTGAAAAGGAATAAATACGCTTTTTTTTCTTCATCTGCTCCAATGTTTTGCTCTCCTGGATCCTGAACCCCACACAATGAGGAGAAAGCCTGCTGGGCTGCACCCCCAGAGCGTGAGCAGCAGCTCAGGGAGGGGATCCTGCCCCTCTGCTGCGCTCTGGGGAGACCCCCCCCTGCAGCCCTCATCCAGCTCTGGGGCAGCAGCACAAGAGGAACA
>NDXB01001155.1:55392-80378 GCA_002631895.1 Agapornis roseicollis | reverse complement strand
GTCAAAACACAGCTACTAAAGAGAAGAAAAACTGACTGCAACTGCTGAACCCAGGACAATTATTTAGAATTATCTAAAATAGTTCCTATGATCTATAGTTATCATTCCTAAGCAGTAGCATGCTGCTAACAGGCCAGAGTATGCTTGCCTCATAGGATGATCAGGAGGTATGAAATTAGACAAAGACTGTAGCTTGTTTGTTCCTTATTTAAGTATTTTACAGTGCATTCTTCTAAAAAGACACTGCTATATGTTTTCCACTAGAAATGTGTCAGAGTAACTTGATTATCTGAAATAATCTAAGTATAGGAGCTAAGACAATATCAGAAAAAGCACAAATGATCCTTAAAATTCTAAAGAAATTCTGATTTAATAAAATTTGTGTTAATCCAAAAAAACCAAAGCTAGGCATGTGAGACTGAAAAAATAATCACCCTAAGTATAAAACAATCATGGTTTATTTGTTTCCTGATTTATTTGGATAAGTGCCACATCAGAAGACAGACACAGCTATGTAACTAACCACTTCTGCTGAAGACAGTTTTCCTTATTACTGTTGGAACAAAGGTATTACTCAAATATACTCCCTGAATAAATTTACTAACAATTAGTTCAATAGTTACTCAGATCTTGGAGTAATAATCAGAATAAAAGAAATGCAGATGAAAATAAGGTTTCACCACCTCTATGAAACTTAATATAACATGTTTTTCTTATGTATTCTCTTTTTTTTCTTTTTGTATCATTCCATGATAAAGCAAGACTAGAAGATTACATACTCCTGTGCTTAGATTATAAAATTGCACTAGAATTTAGATTGTACAGACTTACTAGACTCTTCTGAACATACAAGATCACCATCTCATTCATCTGCTGTGTCTCCTCTCTCTGAACTGCTTCACTAAAACCACTGTGAACAACAACAACAACAAAGTTGTTACTCATGTTATTTCCTACCAGACAGGACAGGAAAAGATCATCAGCTGTGTGTAGCCAACTATAGCTGTGCTATAAAAGAAGATTATACAGTCCATCAGAAGAAGTCAAAATAAATGAGAAAAAATATGAACTAGCTCAATTTTTAGGACAGGAGATGAAAACCCACACATAGTGGGTAATAATTCTTTTCAGTAAATCTTCCTGCAAGGAGAGCATGTGTTGTTGGGAGGGAGAGGATGAGACTCCTAAAAGGATGACAGACTTTCAAAAGCTCCCCATAAACGTTTTGATTAGTTCTGGATTCAAATCTGAAGTGTTGAGACTCTTCCTTACAGATATTTAAGGTATTTATATCTATAATGAAGTACCCATCAATCAGAATTTTTCCAGGTCATGTTAAATACCACTCAACTTACAATGAGTATAAAATTGCAATAGGAATAATTTTTGAAGATTTTACGAGCTAGAAAGAACATTCTTATATACATCAAGGTATACTACATAGAGTGTAACAAATGAAAGAAATCAGCCAATAGTAACAAAAGAAAGTTTTATGAAAAAGGACTTAGAATAAACATTTAAAAGGGGGTTGGTGGGAAAAAAAAAAAAAAGGCCAGATTTCCTTTAAATTCCTCCTTCTCTTATCCTACCTGTGTTCAATATTTTCACGTAGAAAAGTATAAATGTAATTTCTATTCTTATGTCAGTAATCTGAGCAGTAGCTGGAAGATAGAAGAAAAAATGTAGTCAAGCTCTTTCTCATTCATATGAGTTATCACTGATGAAAAATGAAAAACAAGTCTTGCATGTATAAACTAATCTGAAGATGCAGAATAAAACATGTTACAACCTTAGAAAAGCACCTGAAGAAGATTAATGAAAAAGTTCCTCATAAAATAATTTTATGTGAAAAAATCTAAATTATAAACTATATTTATAAATCTATTGCACATGTAAATCTCAGGATGCATAAATCTGTCTCATGCAATACATGTGCAGTGCATTCATAAATCAATGCACTTAAATATAAATCAGGTTTATGCAATATATTTTTTTACCTTTCAATCCTAGAAATAAAAAATAATTGCTGTCCAATGGAAGAAACCTTATAAAAACATGAATACACAGGCAAGATTATAAATTAATTAATTCCACAGATACAATTTCAGCTTTGCTCATTGACAACAGTGTTAATAGCTAAAACAACATTGGTAGCAGAAATTTCAGTGCCACGTATTTGTTTTTAGTGGACATCACTCAGAATGGTCCCAAACCAGACAAGATCAACAAACAGTTTCTAATCACTGCTCAGGGACATGCTAGGCATTGGTCAGTGGGTGATGAGTGGTTGCGTTGTACATCATTTGTGTTTCTTGAGTTTTATTCCTCTCCCTCTTTTCCCTATTATTATTGTTATTATTATTATATTTTACTTTATTTAAATTATTAAACTGTTCTTATATTAACCTGTGGATTTTAGCTTTTTCCAATTCTTCTCACCATCCCACTGAGGCGGGGAACCAATGGGCAGTTGTGTGGCATTTGGTTGCTGTCTGGGTTTAAACCACAACAAGCAAAATGTTTCTGATATGGAATTATATCAAGTATTTCATATGTTCATCATGTTTCATTTAACGAAGTAATCTGAGAAATATGTAGTACACATTCATGGTTTTTTGGTTTTTGGGTTTTTCATGACAGGTCAAAACTTCAAAATTTTTATTACTTTCTTACTTATTATTAAAAAATTGAAAAAAATTATTACATTGATTCCACAAAAACTGTGGGTGTAACTCTAAAGGACATAAGTCTTCCAAGGAAAAGTTGCAAGGATTTAGACAAATGACAGGCTTGGAAAAGCCTTTAATTAGTACCAAATTTTCATGTTCATTTCTAAACTCAGATGTTGTTAGAAAACTTTTGTGTACTAAAAGCAAAGAATAATACACTGGAAAGAAGTAGTAGACTTTTATACTGTTGTTCTACTTGAGGTTAAAACTACAAAACTACAAAAAAAAAAACAAACCAAAAAACAAGAAAGCAAAAGCTTTTTTGGTGCCTTGATATTATCTGGGATTCACAAAACACATAAACTCTACACATTTTTAAATAAGTCTACATATTTTGAATGGAAAATATTGAAGATATTTGTGCCTCCAATTTAATACACAAATTCATAATAACATAAAGTGCTACTAATTCTTAGATTCAAATCACAAATCATTAGCCCTAAATGTTTTGAATAATCATTAGTCCTAAATGTTTTGTGTTCTCTTGCAGATATTTGTCTTGACTCAGTTTTCAAGTTAAACCCTCTTCTTTGCTGACAATTCAAAAGAAAAATAAGAAAAAAACTTATGAAAGATGGTATTAAATGGTTTTGGAAAATAAGATCTCCAGCTATATATCTCACTTTCTAAAGTAAAGAACAATAAATAATTTAAGATTTTCACCGAAGAAACAGGGAACTTGTGAACTCAGTAGCTTTACTTCAATATACGCAACATTAGAACTTGGACTATTTCCTTCACTGTGGCAATGGTAAATAAGCCTTATTGTGTCTATATCTTATTGCCACAAAACCCACTTAGAACAGTGGACCTGAATTGTATGTTTTTTCCTATTTTGCAAGTAAAATACACGCATTAGGAATAAAAATGCATTGTTGCCAGCTGCAAAAAGCAATAAATGGTATATAAACTTGTAGTCAACGTTGTTAACACAGAAGTTGATTTAGAAAAGACATACAGTCCTACGGCTTGTTTTGCTTTGTTGTTTAAATATGAAGGGAAGTATCAGGAACTTTGTCATACTAAAAAAATGGATCTGTGGGAAATCTCAATTTTCACTGAAGATTTTTTATAATGAGCCACAGATTTCAGTATCCTTCACCTGACAATTAAGATTTATTAATTTCTGTCAACCCTGGTCATTTCAATTGAATTTTTCATAACATGGAGAATATGAAAGTGACTGTTGTCACCTTCTTTCACAATTTTAAGAACTCCATGAACTCCTGCACTAATAGTCAAAATATAAAAACTTCAGTTTATAGCTACAGATTAGCAGGCACAGCACAAGGTATTCACTATTCCACACTAATTTCCCTAATGGCTAATAACCTCTATAATTTCACTAACATAAGAATAGAAAACTACTGAAAAAGTCATTTGGCTTGATTTTGCATTGGGAATGGAAAAAAAAAAAAGAATAATTGTTGAGGTAGGAAGAATTTTTTGACCTTTGGCAGAAACGGCAGAAATGCGAGCATCTGCAGTGATCACTCCGAAATGGAACAGGAGCTGCTAAAACGGATACATGTCATCAAAAATGTCACCTGAAGGCTCATTAGGCATTTCTCCCTGTCCTCAGTTTTCTACATTTAGCATTATTTCCTTTCCTCCCTTAAAAATTCTGAAATATTCTGGAAATAACACTAACAAAACCCCCTCAAATTCAAGGCTGTTTTTCTTTGGTTTCCCAAATTTGTGACAGTGGTACACATAATATTATTGACTTGCAATCACCCCTTTCTTTCTGCTACTTCTTTTCAACAAAAAGTGACTTGATAACCGCTTGTTAAGTAGGTGCAAAGGGTTATGGTTTCTGGCTACAGAAGTTTCTTTTTCTAGCACTGAGTAATATAAGAAGATTTCAAGTTAAAGATTAATAGTTATAAATGAAGAGATGCTGCTTTCAGTGCAGGATTCATTGCTTGGTTGTTTTGAGAGTATTTTTAGCTGTTAATTTTGATCTGATAACTATGTTGTATTACAATAGCTTCAAAGTAGCAAATCTGGGGGTTCACCTAGCTGTGAACATTTCAAATCACACTTCTGCATGAAACTTTTCATTCTTTGGAAAAAAACCTAATGCTTTAAACATGTGTCTTGGAGATTGATCTATGTGGAAAATGAATCCACAGAAGTTGTTTTGTTTCTGGTTTTGTTTTCTTAAAACCACATATAGGAAAGACAGAATGGTGAATTCAACCTAGAACTGTCAGTCAGAGATAAAGGTAGATTTGGATGCCATAATTTACAAGTGTCCTCTTCATACATACAAGTTTTCAGAGTGGAAAATGGATGGCATTGTAATTTACCTTTGGAAATTATTGTTTCACCAAAACCTGAAACAGAGAAATAGTCCAAACAGTCCTGACAGAATCAGATGCTGTCTACTACATCTTTCTCTGCATTTACTGTTGATTAATTGTTGATCCTGATTTCCTTCCTTCACTGACCTCTTTTATAACTCACAGTAAATCATGCAACATATGAGGCAGACTATTCAAGGCACAACTTTATTATGAGTTCATTCTGTCTGATTAGCTAAAACCTTCATTGTAGTGTAGAGTGAATTCATTATGTCTCTACTGGATTTATCTCATACATAAAATGCTTAGAATAATTTCTTTGGCCTGAAATTAGGCTGCTTTGCTTTCCCTAAACAACTTTCTTCTATTTGCAGATCAGTGCAGATAAAAATGACTTTAGCTAAGGATAAATCTTCTAACTGGTAGAAACATTTTTCAGGTAAAAATCCGGGAGTCAATCCACATCTTCTTATATATTTCTTAAACTCATGGGATAGAGCAATCTACCGGGTACCAAATAAATTCTTGTTGACCTCTAATTTTTTTCTAAATGAAAATTAGTTTTGTTTGCTAATAATTAATTTTCTGACAACTTGGTGAATGCCCATTTACTCAGTTGAATGCAGTACCAGAGACTAGACAGACTGGTTTCAGTTACTCTTCATATAAGTTTTTTTGACTGAATTTAAAGAGTAAAAATAAATCTTTCGAGTGCTATATTTAATAGATAAGTTAATGATTGCTGCCTACTTCTAGATAGATATTAACTGCAATTTATATTGGGTTGGACTTTGAGTTTAACTTTATCTTCTGTAGTTTTTAATTTTCCAGTCCTTTAAATATTTCCTAGAAAAATAACAATTAAAGATGACTACCCTTTTTACTGATGGTTTAGAATGAAAACAAAACAATCTCTCTCACTACATTAAAAAAAAATGAATCCTTTTTACACTAAGCAAAGAATCACGGAAACATCAGTCTGCACTTAAATTTTTGTCTCTAAAGCTTATGAATAGGACAGGAGGGGTTAGGAAAAGGTTTTATTGACATGATCCCTTTCCTACAGATTCAGTATTCCTGCAATCCTAGCTCAGGAAATCTCTGTTCCCCTTAAATGCACTCTCAGCTATCATTTCTAGTGGCATAAAATACCACTACTGCACCAGCATATCTTACAGAATACTGAAACAAAGGGGGCATAAAATCACAAAATGGAATATATAAACCTTTAGAATCAGTTCTAAGTAATGTTAAGTGTGATGGTTTTGTAACAGTAGCAACGGAAAATTACTGAGGTGCACGATACATGGAAAAAAAATAGAGTACAGCTAGAGAACATAGTGAGAATTCTTGTACAAGACAAATTGTTATAGGTGACATAGTTTTAAGAAAAACAGTCTAGAAGAACAGGATACAAAGATAAGGAGTATCTGGGAATGGCAGGTGTCCAGGACGGGCTACAGTTAAACTAACTGTCTCTAGTGCTAATGAACCAATTAGACTGGTATGAGCATCTACTGTGTGTGTTTAAAAGGTTGCCAGGAGTGATGAAGATTGTTGGAAGAAGTAAACAGAATCTCAGAGACCACTACCACAATTCAGTACGCATGCAGGGAACTTTCTGGAAAATGATGTAATCCATATGTAGCCTCATGAAAATGTATATATGCCCAGGGGCTATATAAGGATGGCTTATGTAGCAATACGGGGACACACATTAGGAGGAACTATCCCCTGTGTCTCCCGGAGCTGCAATAAAGAATACCTGCTTGTCGGCTTGAAAACTTTGTTGGCAAGTCTGTTCCTGGAGTTTTCTCTGAATCAATACTTTCATTGTTAATAGAAGCTTATCACAATAAGCAAAGTTACTATGTGTTCTTATGGTAAAAACAGTTAGGAATCCTGAGAAGCCTGAAAATATGTTTATAAATTTTTCAAATATTTGCTTAATACTAACAAACTCAAGTTCGTACTTTTAGCATAATTTTGAAGCTTTATATATTGAATTCAACATTTATTATTCATAGCCACACCAGACTGTAGAAGACAGACATTTTTGATTAGAAGCTGTAAAAATCTAGATTCTATCTGTTATGAAGTCCTAGTAATTCATATCTTTGAGGCAGCAACAACATATAGAAAGCAGTAAAACTGATCAGCAGAGTTAGAGTTCTGGGGCAAAGTGTCCATTATTTCTAATGAACTCTCTTCACCATATCAGAAGTTTCGGTGCAATTTCTTTTCTGTGGAGAAAATACATTTTATGATGTAATATTTTCTACATGATTATAGCTACACAACTGTTCAAATCAATAAACCACTTCTTAAGAGTCACTTCATTTCTGTTCCATGAGGCCAAAATGATATAAATTCCCTCATGTTTTAAATATCCTCTTTGAAAGGTAAATAATCTCTCATAGGGTAAAGTGTTTTCTTATTTTGGATGAATATGTCAGTTAAGCCTGGGGGATATTTCTTATAAAATAATACAACCCATGTCTTTTTCTTTACTCCAGAAATTCTAGTGTGAAATATCAAAATGCCAGGGAAGAAAGACAAAACACTGCCAGCTAGAATTAGTCAAATACTGAGAAAGTATTTGAAAATCAACCAGTAAACCAAAAAATACTTATATATACCTAAACTCAGTTTTGTATTTCATGTGCCTGATTGATACACAATGAGTATTACAAGTAATACATGACTGACACTTGAAATATGAATACAAGGGTTACTTCTCTGATCCCTGAATAGAAAAGATGCGCTCACATAACAACGGTGTTTCACATCAGAAACTAAAGTCTAAATCAACATTAGGGTATTTTGAGATTATGTACATAGAAAATAAAGTGTTCTTGCACTATACAATATGCAATCAGAGGTGAAATATCATCTTTTTTCAATCAAAATCCTGGGAGTATTAACCAAAATTATGCATGAATTTACGGTATCAAAGCCAGAACTAGAAATTTCCTGCTGTTCTCATAAAAAAACATAATGCTTTTGGAGGGATCACTGTGATAGCTGTCAAATGAATTCTTGTGTGCAGCATATTTTAAGGTGAAAGATTATCCCTACAGAATATTGTTAGGGAAACACAAGGGACAATCACAACAAAAAGATTTCTGTATTGCTGCATTGAAATGGAAATCATGATTTAATTTACACTCCTTTTATCAAGTACTCTAATAAAAAAGTCTTGCTTGTCAATAAACAAACACATACCTTCGTTGACCCAATTAAATAAGAGGTTGGCTTTGGTATATACAACAAATTTACAAATTGAACAGTTACAGGTAAACTTCACACAGTGCAATATAATATTAATCTAACATGCAAATACTGCAATGCAATTTAGATCTCTTTACAATTATATTAAGCTTATTCTCAAAAATACCACAGCAGCTAGGTTACTTTTTTTTCTATAATACATATTTACATAGGTCTACAAGATGTAGGTGGGGAATTTCTCATAAATGCACAAATAGTATTTTTACAAGCTTGATCTTTTTTTACCCCTACAAATTGTGATAAGAAATATAAATGTCTGATTAGTGATCACACTACTGCAAACTGAAATTACTTAGAAACTACATTTCTGTGGAAATACATACACAGACATACATGCACACAAATGCACATCACCCCTACCTCCTGCATTATCTTTCAAGGCAGAATTAATAATCAGACTCTATTTGACATTCATTATGAACTCCTTGTCTTTCCCATGTCATTTAATATAAGGAAAAGATGTTTAAAAACAAAAACCACAAGTCAGCCCAATACAAGTTTGATTATTATTTTTTTTTCTCTAAGGTTGAATTTCATCATTAGCCCATCACCTCCAAATTTAAAAAGAGTTTAAAAAGAATTGTTGCCCATGAAAAGCTTCTCTCTTCCATCTTCATGCATGGCACTGCCTGTTACAGGAAAATAAACTGAACTCTTTTCTGCACTCTGTTATTTCTTCAGTTACTTAAATATATGTGCCCACTTATAGCTATGACTTTTCTCCTAACGTTTTTGGGTTTTCTGCTTTCCTTATAGTCCATCTTATTCAGATGTATAATAATACCAAAACTTTTCTCAGTGATGCCAAAAAGCAAGAAAGAGATAGAAAGAAATGGACTTGAAATTTTTTTTCTTATCTACTAACATTTTGGACTGTTTAGAAACAACTTCATTTTAAACATAATTTTGGGCAGCTATAATAAATACATTAAGCTGAGACACATTGGAACCGAAGGCATCAGAATTTCTCTTGAACAATCCAGAACAAGGATTCTCTTCCAGCCTCTTCCAGGACAGAAAGAAGCATCTAATCATATTTCATACTGTCTTGCAGTTAAGCTGGCCAATTTCCATTATATAGTTAGCTGTATTTTTTCAGGTTTGTATTTCAGATGTCATGCCCATAATTAGTATAGCATTGAAACAAAATTCATATGCTTATGATTCAGATTCTGAAAGCAGAAATGCTGGTACAGAAATCATAAAAGGCCTACCTGTGTCTGGTGTTACCTCTGCTCAAAAGTTGAGCATAGGAACTATTGCATCAGAGGCATTGCAATGCAAAATCCAGTGCTTCTCAGATTCTGGTGTTTCAGTGAAGCTGGTGAACTTCCAATGCAATTCCTATGCCTTTATGAATGAAGAAACCTGGATAGCTTATTGTTATGTCTTTAGTTACAACAAAGAGATTTTAACCAGAGCAATACCACTCTTAGAACAAAATTATGGCTGAAATTATACAAATTATGCAGGCTGAAATACACTTTTCTCTTTACTCTCAAAAGTGAAATGTAACACCTCCATAAGATCTGTATAAGACTTACATAATTAATAAGTTGAAATATTAAGTACAGCATTTGCCTTACAGTAGCTGTCACAGAACAAGACAATCCTAGTCTTCACTGACACCTAACTACTGTTCAAAAATTAAAACACAGCAGCTGCAACAAAACTTACATATTGCAGAAACAGTTGTAGAAGAGTGAGAGAAAGCATTATCTTCAGTTCTTTTTACAGCATGGGGAAAAGATGGTATTCATGATACTTTCACAAAAATAACTTTGAACTATATATTCCCTTGTTTTTTTTAATGAAAATATGTAACAGGCTTTTCTAATGAATGTAAACTAAATGTCTGTCAGGTACATTTCTCTTCACTTTAGTACACATTAAATCCTCCATCATGAGTTTTCACCTTATCCAGGGAGAAAGAAAGGAAAGAAGGTACCACTACCCACCAACTTTCAGAATAAAGTCTTCCAGTTATCTATGAAAAGGTTTTTTGCAATGATTCAGAACAGATGTTTTAGCTTCAACACACTGGCAAGCAGAAATCCTCAACTAGCTTCTCTTTCTGTCTCAATCTCTTTTGATGTATAATACAAAAATAAAATCTTTTGTTTCCTATCACTCAAGAAAATCACAGCTCCAATAGGATCTGCCTATTTTGCAGCATCCTTCAGTAACAAAAAAGGAATTTAGTTACTAAAATAACAGGTCTGTTTCTCTTGACATGGTGGTTATTAATATCCATTGTATTTTATAATCTCTGAGAGAAAGATTTATTCCATGATTGAACCTAGATTTTGACATAAGAGGTTTTAAAAACAGTTCTCTTGAAATGACTTTGAAATTTTGAAGTGTCTAATTACAGTTCCTTATAACCCAGGGTAGTAAAATCACTGAGAATGGAAATGCTACAGTTCCAAATACTTTATGCATTTCCAGAGCTTGCATTACACTAAAGAAAAATCTCAGTCTTTTCTTTAATGCAGCAACAATGACTATTGATTCCCTTCACTGGTGTTCAAGTTCCTCATTGAGAATGCCCAGAAAAGTATCAGGAAAACATTCTTAGTACGTGTACAGAAAAAGAAATAGGAATTGCATGAGCTGTAGAAATGTGACATTTTTCTTTAGATAGCTTTTCAAAGCAAATATAGGATTATAATTCATAGTTCATGTACTCAGAAATTATGAAAAAAAAATGAAGCTTTTCTTTTTTTAACAGTTTCTCAGTCCTCCTATGGGTAGGTTTGGTTTGTTGTGTGGGGTTTTTTACATCAGTGCTATGAAGTCCTGGAAAAAAATTGGGAAATAGACTAGGTAATCATATTTTGTTTTCCAAAATATGCCATAGATTTACAGAGCTTAGTAACCTGTGACAAAACCTTGGCTATATATGTACATAAGAATAATTCTTTTCAGCATTCATTATAAGCATTAATTCATCACATCTTCTCTTACCATGTAGAAAGATAAAAGTTGTGTGTCTGTTTGCTCAACAACTGACTTAGACCCGTGGGAACACATGATGTATCAATAACTGCTGAGAACTCATGTCACAAAAAGAGTAAAGGTCAATAATGAAGAAAATCAAATATATGTTCCTCCTTCTTCTCCTCCTCTTTTACTCCTACATAGCTTCAGCAAATTTGAAACTGCATAGGTTTAAACACAACAAAGAGTGAAGAACAGAGTTGAACAGGAAGAGGTTTTCCAATGCAGTAACAAACCTATCATGAAGAAAACTCAGGGACTTTAGACATGTGTTAGTGAAAACATGGAGGAAGAGATCCATGCAAGTGCAAGAACAGGCAGAATGTCCTTGGTCAAGCTTTTTACCCTCACAGCACCTGTCCACCGGGTCAGTGCAGTGGTCTCATCTTGCTGCTCTCACACTGCAGGTAAGTCCTTTTTCTTAAGTTTTGGATGACTGGTGTGGGAAGAAGTTCCATGTTAAACTTGAGAGTGCTTTCAAGACAGAAATTCAATTAAAACTGAAGCACTCACCAGAAACCACTTTCACATCTATTAGCCACATCATTAGAAATTATTGTGCAATACTAATCATGATAATGAACATAAACTATGTTCAGAGCCTCATTTCAGGGCAGATATATGGATCTCCAAGGCATTTTGAGAAAGCAAAATAAACTCCACTTTTCACACGCTACTGAATGTTCTACAAACTTGATATGTCACTATGAAAATGAATTAAAACTTAAAAGATATTGTTCCAGCTTCTCTGACAGCTGTCTTCTTTATACCATGGCCACAGCATGGCTGCAAGAGGGAAAAAAAGATCACCCTCCTGTTTTTTGTTACTTTGAGGGGAGTGAAATTTTAGTTAGAATGGTATTGGGTCCCCTATAGTATCATTCCTCCATAAAAATTTATTTTTCTTACCTGTCATTGCTTTAAAAGAGGAACATGTTCAGAAGGTTTAAGATACATATGTAACATATATTTATACATGTGTGTGTATTTTATATACATACATAAGTGTGTGTATATAGATATATATATATAAAACCTATTACTTGTAAAGAGCAATTTACAGACAATTGTAGCCATACTAAGCTAGAGGAAGCTAACACTGAATTCAAACAGTATGTACAGAAAGAAGCTGGATAAACAGGGGTGTCTTCTAATTAAGTCTTTGTTAATAAGAGGACAAGCTATTTGAATGCTGAATTCAACTTGCTTCTTGTTGTTGCGGAAATGTACTGTGTAAAGTATACAGATAGAAATGCAGCAGTCACTTCAAAATTGAATTTGAAAATCTAAAGGTACTGTGAAAGAAGAGACAGATTTTAAGAACCTACAAATACCTTGCTCACCCCCTCCCCCTGCCCCCAAATAGGATTTAAATCCAGAAACACTTTTAGTCCAGAAATGCATGTCTCATTGGAGATTTTTATCTTTGACACTAAATTCTATAAATGTACATTAAAAACATAAAAGGAAAGCTTATCTTTAAGAATTATCTTTATATTTGCTAGCTGGCTAGGGAATGCACCTGGAAATTCATTAGAATGCTTATTAGAAAACAAGTGCTCAAAGGAAGCTTTTTCATTGCCAGCAATGCCCAAGTATCTGACATTTTGCAGATTAATTGAAGACTGAAACCTGTGGATAACAAAATAAGCAAATAAATATGATAAATATTTTGCCACTTTCAACATGACAAACAGAGAAACTCCACCAAAAGTATCCTACAGCTTTCTAATATGTTTGGTTGCTAAAAATATAATCATACAATCATAGAATAGTTTGGGTTGGAAAGGACCATAAGATTACTAAATTCCAACCCCCCTGCCATAGGCAGGGACACCTCACACCAAAACATGCCACTCAAGGATATGTCCAACCCAGCCTTGAACACTGCCAGGGATGGAGCATTCACAGCTTCCTTGGGCAACAACGCTTTCCAGTGCCTCCCCATCCTCACAGTAAAGAACTTCCTTATTTCTAATCTAAACTTCCCCTGCTTAAGTTTTAATCCATTCCCTCTTGTCCTACCACTACAGCCCATAAGTATAAAATACAGTATATTAGAAGTACACAAAATTATAAAATCAACAGAATTATAAGTATATATTTGTATAATTTCTTGTTCATTAGCTGTGTATATATTTACAAGACAATTTTTATAACAATTTTGAATCAATGTGGTATAGTGTGCCACATGTTCTCAGAGTTACACTACAAAAGCATTATTCTTCATGAGAGACTGGAAGAATCCTGTCTAAATATATTTTACTCCAGAGTTAAAACAAATGTGCATGAGCAAAAGCAAAAAAGTAAATCTGTTCCTTCCTTGCAGTATATGTTTGAAGAACTTGAGCTCATTTCTCCTTTGACATGCCAAAGAAATCTGTAGATATAACCAGTGGAGATGAGAATGCTTGCACTTGANGGAAAAAGGCAGCTCTCTTTACCTACAAAAGAGCCAGTCCTTCTGATGGGTTCCCTACTCAGAGCATAATGGGGGGTTTTCTTATCTTCTTTTCTCTCCTGAGTTTCTCTTCTGCCCTGCCAGAATAGAAGACAGATTAAAAAAAAAAAAAAAAAAAAAAAGAGGAAGAAAGGAGGAAGGGAAGAATGGAAGAAGGGGTTAATGTAGGAAATCAGGTACCGAGAAATAATTATATACACATTGAAGCATGTGAGGAATTTTTGAGTTCATTAGATTGACATAGTCATTCTTAAGGAATTTCACATTCATTCAAAATGAGAGGGGTTTTTTTAGCTTCCTGCTGCCACAGTGAGTCTGTTCACACCAGTAATCTCACCTTTATCTTCTCTTAATGTCGTGGTTTAAACCCAGCCACGCAGCTCATTCACTCATTCAATCCCCCCTTTCTTGCCCTCCCCCTGCTCCCAGAGGGATGGGGAGGAGAATCAAAAGAACTCCTACTGGTTGAGGTAAGAACAGTTTAGTAACCAAGGCATAACACAAATCACTACTGCTACCACCAATAATAATAATGATAAAGGAAATAACAAGGGAAAAGAATACAGCATCTCACCATTCACTGACCTATAACTCATGACACCCAGCCCAACTGAGCACGGACCCATTCTTCCTCCAGCCCCCCCAGAGCACTAGCCCTTCCAGGAAACTCTCAGTTACATCCTGGGCATGACGTGCTATGGTATGGAATACCTCTTTGGTCAGGTGTCCTGTCTCTGCTTCCTCCTGGCCTCCCCTCCTCCCTTGAAGACCATGAGACTCACAAAGTCCTTGGCCAGAGTAAACATCAGTAATTATCAGCTTTGTTCCCAGGTTGAAAGTCAAAACACAACTGCACCAGCTACTAAGAAGGAGAAAAATTGACTGCTACTGCTAAACCCACGACACTTAATAAGCAAATTATCAGTAAGCTTGTATTTCAACAATTTTGAGTATACTTGAATATCTTAAGATTTTTTTTTGCCTCTATACATCCAGATTTAAGATGTAGCAATAGGCAACAGTAGTAGTAGTATTCTTATACTTCTATTGGGATTTTTTGCAGTTGTCAAGAAGGCAGGACCCATTTTGGTTTCTTCAGATCTCTCAGAAGCCTTTGATACAGTGGATGATGAGAAAACTGAGGATACAGACATGAGAGATGAACTCAGCTTACTGCATTTTTATGTTTTCTCTGTGTGAAATGAAGACTAAAATTATGTATGCTCTGTTCCTGGTCTTGGTCATATAAAAAAATGAAGTGTTTTATTTTGCTTCTATTGTGAGGAGCATATCAAACCACATGCCTGTATACATATAAATATATGAGATACACTAAAAGTTAGACCTGCCAAGAATTTATTTGAGAAAACATAGCCTTTTTGTCTGTATATTTAGATGCAGATGGTGTAACCACTCCAGGTGTAAGATTAGATTAATTCTTATTTTCCATCTCGCCATATACATACATATACAGAGCTAACTTTTTTCATAAAAATGGTAATTGAACACCTCTACTCACACTGAAGCTGGGAATTTTAATAATTTTTTCTGTCTTCCAGTGAAAAAGCTCTAGTAAATGGAAAGAATGTCTGGAAAGAGCTTGCTCACTAAGTGAAGGTGAGATAAAATTTATACTGGAGTACTGGAAACAATGGTTTCTCATCTGAAGGAATAGGTTCACCAGTAGTGACCAAGGTTTACAATAGGAACATCTTTAGACTACCAACTATTTCTGCACACTTAGCTTCAAGCTACTGTTGCGAAATATGGTTCCTCTGCTCCAGGAATACTTTATTTGCATTACATGTGCATTACTTTCAATTGTCTCTGTCTGCACATATTCAATCCCTTTCTTCATGAGTTTACCTCTTATGTAATTACTATAATAAATTCTGACTGTTTCTCATTCCAAGACGCATCTACTTCTACACGCTTCTCTGCTAATTTTTGGGTTGGAGAGGATATGTTGGAGATGATAATGAAAGGCTAAATGGATCTTCTGAATCACGTATGGTTTTGTATAAGTCAGACTACCCCATACCCTTCTAGGAAAAGCTGAGCATCTCGGAATTCATAGTCATCATTCTTGCTCTTCGTGAGACAACAACTCTTTTGAAATAATAAATACATGAAATAAGCATACACTAGGATAAGCATAGTCCACAAGAAATAATGATCCATCATATTTAAATGAACTGATTCTCATTCAGTTGTGACCCCTGAACTATGAATTTGCTCTCTTACAGACAGAACTTCTACATGTATCAGTATTTTGCTACATCTACAACAAACAGCATTTGCATCTGGCTTCCCTAGTTGCCCTGTTAGCTAAATTGCTTTCTAATTTGTCTCCCAGGTGCCACATATCTCTTCCACTGAACACAACTGGATTAATGAAGAGGGAAGGGGAGATAACTGGGCCTGTTAGGGACAAGCCCAAGAGAAACATGCTGGGGCTTGCAGGATGGTGGAATAGGGATGACTCTCAATCTATTGTTTCATTTGAGGGATTGGATAGTTGTTTAGACCCTGTCCTGCAGGGGAAAAAGGGTACTAGGGCAAGAGTTAGCAGGGCTCACTCACAGAGATTTAGGTTAGATTCGAAGTTAGTTGTACTCATAAATAACTTATTGACTGAAAAAAAAAAAAAAAACCAAACCAAAACAACAAAATCAAATAACCCTAACTGGATTAAAAATACTGAAATTTATCATGGGACAATTACTCAATTATGGCACAGCCAGTTGTGATAAGCAGGTTTCTGATTTTATTAGGAATAGAATTCTGCAAAATATAATTTAAGTGGGATTTTGGCTGGTTTTATTCATAATGATATTCTTTTCCTAACAGGCCTGCTTACCCTACTGTCATTTCATGAGATCTGTTGTAATTACATGACTCAAACAATTAAAGAAATTCAAAAAAAAACCTCTATCAATTAATTACATTGCGTACAAGGTAGTAGCAGAATGATTTATACGATTATAATTTAGATCACAGTACCAAATTTTCATTAGAGTGAGACAAATTCCAGGCTGCAAAGAGCCTGATGCTTGTTAGACAGTAAAAGTGCAAAACCAATTCAGCAAGGGACATTAAGAACATTAATGAACAAACATAACAGTCTGAAAATGTAACTTTTTAGAATGTAGAACAGTTCTCTGTAAAAATAAAACCGGGAAACCATTACAGTCTAAAATAAAGGCATTCCCAGAAGATACATGGAGTGGAACTGAAAGGGGAAACTCTTCAAATAGAGTAGTTAATTTTGAGTATAGCTAAATCTTGCACAGAGAAACTAGCAAGAGCATATCATTAATTGAACACAAGGCTGTGAATTAGTCTCAAACCAAACATTTGGTACTACTAAATTCCATGGAATATATATGAAATTAGTCTAGCTGGAGATAAAAGGAGTGTTGCATTTCTTTCTTCATAGCAGGAAAAGTTGCTCCTAGTGCCAGCATATTTTTTAAACTGAGTTACTGCTTCAGCAGCAATAGCCACCCATTGTTTGCTTGATTGTGTTCCTGACATTTCCTTCATTATAAACCTACAAGTTTTTTTGGCAGGGTGTCCACTGTAGAAGAATTAAAAATGGATATCTCTCTGTCCTTGTTCTGAGGCCATACTGCGTCTGCTGCATTAGCAGACATACATTATTTTTAAGTGTTACGCCATATGGCAGGTAATAGATGCCTGGCTCATATTTTTAGCACTGTTTGCCATGTATGACCATTTGAAGAATTCTCACATTAAGAAATAACAGTAACAATTTCTGAAAGTGTTTAAAATAGCTGAAAGCTTTATAGCTGAAGTGCTGCAAGGCTGCAGGTCTAGAATAAACATTTTTCTTCAAGGCAGCCTCTGGAGAAAATTTGTTTACATACCTCTTTTCAGATAACCACAGAGAAGCAAACTCTTTTTGATGCTTCAATAATCATTGTATTTATTTGTTTAGAATCTATACAGTGTGTGATATCCTAGGCTAAACTGGAAGAAAAGCTAATTGCTTTTCTCAGAAATAAAAATGAGGTCCATGATTCCTACAGATCAGCTTAATATGAAATGAATAATTAATTTACTTAAAAAGAGAGGGGAAAAAAGCACTTCTGTCACACAACTTAAGCCATTAAAATATATTTCATGTGCTTCTTTATGTTTTCCTTAATTTTCACCTTATCTTTTTTTAACTCCATCACTTTAATTTTATAAACCTCAGAGGCATAATCTGAAAAAAAATAAAGTGAAAAAAGTCCAAGATGAATATGTAAGTGGGCAATAAACTTTTTTGTGATTAGCTTTGTTGTTAACCAGACAACAATGTAGTAAAAAGTAGTAAATTTTAGGGAGATATCTGATGAAAGATATCACAGGAGGGAGAAGAGATGGAAATTGCCAGTTGGTCCTCCATGCCATTTTTAAACTGGCACAACAATTTTTGCCTAGGAATTATGCCAGCCTAACAGATGGCCATAATTTCTGGTATTCAGGGAAAACCAAAATGTGCATCAGTTTTGAGGATTTGGGTAATATTCTTACCCAGGGGATTTCAAAACAAAAATCTGAACCAAATTTTATTCTCAGTTGTAAAGGTGTAAAAGTATACAAACTCTTTTTTTTATAGTCCTAGTATCACAGAATGAATATTTTGCTCTTTTATGGAGTATCATAAGTAGCAAATCCAGATTTAGGTCTATTTATATCTGGTATCTACTTTGCTTAAGCCAGCATTGACTAATTTTTCAAAATACGCTAGGGATTCCTTATAGAGAGAGTAGAAAGCTATTACAAAATGTCACACACTTCAATATTTGTATTGCCTGTGATCAGTGCACAATCTGTACCAAGGATATTGTTACGTGCATGTTAATACAGCTGTTTGTATTTTGTACCTACTATTTTCTTTGTCTATATTTAGCTAATCAGCTTGGGCTGATGTTACTTATTTATGGCTGTGTTTTCCCAAAACATAGAGAAGCAGTTTTCATAGGCTATATTATTTCAGCAAAATTTACTACCCTTTACATGCAGTATTAATTAAAAATACATAGCGCTGAATGACCTGTTCTGGTTCTGGAACTGAGTCACAAGAATTTAAAAAGTTAAAAGTCAAAGTTTCAAAGTAAAAATCTAAGTGTTAATGTGGCTCACTAACTTCTTTCAATTACTTTTTGTGCTTTTAATGAACCTAGCTTTTATAGTGAGGTAAAGTGTCTGAGAAAAGTAGATAATAAGAAAAAATACATCTCTGTTACAACCTAAAAGTTATATAATCTTTGAGATAACATTTGCTTGGGACTCTGGCAGAAGAAAGTTGTTGACTTTTCCTGTAATAGAGAAGTTACAACTAATCTTACAGGAAATTTTAACCCTAAAATTTTACCACTTCATATTGACAAATAGGCATAAATCATATTTCTATCTTTAAAGTAATAAAAGAATAACTGCATGGAATTACATTATTTTTTACTCTCACTTTTTTAACAATAACTCTTAGGTAATATCTACAATGAAGGACATAAAAATAAATTTAATTAACATGATAATTTTAACATATTGCTTCTATTAATAGAACTTTTTCCACCAAGTTAGAGAAAAATGGGCTCATTGTGGTAACAGATTGACTACTACATCAATTTTAAATAATTTTATACACATACACATATGATTGGTTACATCAAACCCAAGTCTTCTCTTGTTTTTTGCTTTCCCTACTCTATTTTCACTGCCTGAAATAGAAGCAGATAATTTATAACCCTATGAATATTGTCCAGTACCAAACACACCCTCTCAATAATGACAGATTTCACCTGTAATAAAATTCACCAACTAAACAGAACATTAGTAATTGAACTGAAATTATTTTTCAATTATATTTTTCTCCCCAGTTACCTAACATGACTTGGTTGAAATCAGACCATGTCAAAAGAATGTGTATTTTGATCTAAAGTATTTATTTCTTATGAACAAGATGATATTTTAGACAACAAAAAAGGAAATTAAAAAAAAAAATCGAAACAACTCCTCTAAAATCTCCTTAAATGCCCTGACTTCCAGGCAGTAAGATACGTTCTTTAGAATGATGAGGGAAAAATCCCCACCCAAATCTTCTAATTTGGGGGCTGGGTAAAGTCCAGCTAAAAATTACATTAATTACTTGACATACTTATTTTTGAGTGTAAAGCCCATACTATGTCTAGTAATGTGACATGAATCATCTTCAGTGTCCCTGAGGAAGAATAATCCTATGCATCAGTACATGCTGACTGCCTAAGAGGTTGTACAGTCTTGATCTGTGGACATACTCAAAACCCTGCTGGACTCAAAGCTGGACAATCAGCTCTATCTGACCCTGCTTGATCAGAGGAGTTGGACCTGGTGATCTCAGGACATGTCTCAGGACATTTGGGATTCTAACCCAAATCAGAACAGCTCACTGCACGCAGTATGTAACATTTAATTTACCAAGCTTGGTCATATTATGATGTGTCCCTTAATAGACATTTTTAGAATAAAACTTTTTGACACCACTGTCTTTACTTCCAATTAAAAGGAAACCACAGACTTTTCCTAGCTGAAGGTTGTGGATGGGAATAATAGCACAAGCAAAGCCTAATGCTAGGAACTTTTTTGTTTTACAGTGCTTACCAGCTCTCAGAGGACAGAGAAATTCTTGCAGTGTCAGAAGTATGCAGTTCACTTGTTCCTAACTAATTGACATCATTCTACAAGATTCCAACTTGCACTCAAGGAATAATTAAAGAGGGAAACCAAAAATTAGCTGGCTCCTGTTTAAAGCTTCCTTTGGGAAAGACACAGACAAGTCTGCACAATGCTGTACCTTGCTAAGAAAGGTCAAGCCTTTCAGTTGCATTCAGAGCTACAGACAGAATGGAATCTACTTCAAAGGTGTTTGGCTTTTGATTCCATAGATTTGTTTGGACTGTGCTTCAGTAGCTTAAAACATGAAGAAGTTTCAATAAAGTTAAACTTTCCATTGACATAAATGAGAGTAACTGGGACTTCAAAATAGACAACATGATTTGCCCTTCTTATGACTGAAGTAAGAGTGAAAAAAGAACTAAAGTCTCAAATAGAAATAAAGGCAATCTGTCTGTCTTTCTAGAGGAAGACTTTTTGGTAAGTATAGAAATTATACTGAGAAATTATTCCTAACGTTCATCTTGCCACCCTTTCTAAATGTCACAATGCATATGATATCTAAAAGCAGTTTTATTGATTAGGAACTTAAGGTCATGCTATCTCATGGGCTTGTGCGGAAAGAAAGAGTATCTGAGAAATACTGTTATGAATAGAAGCTGCTTGTCATGGAAGAAGGTTACCCCTTTTACTATAATCTAAAGGAAAAATGTATCATTTGAGTTTCTAAGTAAGCCTGTGAAAATGATTGAAAGCTGGATGCCTAGTTTCAGAAAGATTCCTTTGAAACCTGCTTTTAGATCTCTTAAGTATGCTAATTTATACTATCAATATGCAGATTACTCACATTCAGGAGTGGCCAGGTGGTTAAGAGATTACTGAAGTGCATAAAATCTGTGGGAATGGATATTATACAAATATGATGGCACTTTGTTCTAAATAGTTTTTAAAAAGTAGGAATTTAATGTTATGTGTCTCCTTATCTTACATATGTGGAAAATGAATGAATTGTGAACTTCACAGTAAATCAAGATTTTTTTTATATGAAGTTGCTTTTAATAAAAAAGTGATTATTATCTAATGATAAGTTATTCCTATCTGCTAATAGTTTGCTTAAAAACATGAATTCAAAATAAGACACGTCTATTAACTTTTGTCACAGAATGAAATTCAGAAGGTACATTTCAAGTCTTTTTCCATTTTATATCAAGTATTTCACATAATGAGATTTTTGTTAGTTTTGAAACAACTTTTAAGAGTCTTAGCTCATTTCCTTCCAGATTTTGAACTTTAAGTATCCATTTCTATTTTTGACCTGAATTCATGTTGATATTTAGAAGACAAAATAATTGTGAGAGCAGACTGTGTAATAATAGTTTTCTTCCAAGTGATGAAAACAGGTTATGAATTAATTATCATTTCAGCTGAGCAGCAAGTGACTATGAAGGTGTATTTTGACATAATGTAATAAGAAAAAGTTAAAATAATTTTTCCTCAGAAAGTCCGAATCTGAGATAGATGACATGAAGGTTATACTCAAATTTGTATCAGTAGTAAGCAGGCCAGATTCAGGAGTCATATACAAGCCACATACATGATTGGGTATGAACTGAAAGATAGCTCTTGGATGGGACTACATCTAATATTAGGATGACTAAAGGTAGGAATATACATATATGTTAGAAGTCTAATTCCTACTATTGCCATAGGAAGTCAATCACTAGCAAACAATTATTTGTCAGTCTTAAGTCCACCCCAGAAATGGAATTCCCACCCATCACATGAGATTTTAGACCTTAGTGTAAAACAGTTATGCTAACTGTTGTTGTTAATACAGGACCTCAGAGGTAGAATGGTCCTTATCACCCTGACTTCCTAATGCTGCGTAGCACAGTGCTCCAACAAACCATTACAGATCCCCAATATGTCACTGCACAGATGGAAAGAAATACAGAGCATGTATGCTTTCAGAGAATGGAACCCATTGCTGCCTCCAAGGTTTTTCTTCAAGCTGTTCTGCTAATCTCACATAATGCCCAGGGCAGGTCTATGTGTTTAGAAAAGATCAGCATTGGCTAATACTTGCTTCCTCCAAAACCATCTGAGACCATATTCTGCCAATGATCTTAAAAAACCTTGCTTTGACAAAAGGAAATGCAGAGACTTTTAGGGGAATTAACTCAAAATATAATTACGGCAGTAGGTCTATGACAATATTGTTGAATTCAGCATAAATCAACACCTGCTAACTGCCAAGTCTCTTAGTTTGTCCATCTGTGCTGTATGGCTTAACAGCTACCCAAAGTCAGTCTCAATATTTTAGACTGGCACAATAACTTATGACAATTGAGATTAAGAGGAGCAAGGAGGGCCTAGAAAAAGATTCGTTGCCTTAGTTTAAACACCTTGTTGAACTTGAACCATAAATACAACAATAAATAGATATATTATCCTACCCTCATTCTGTTCAATTCTTTTTTCTTTTTGTGCTGACATTGGACCCACCCTGTTTACACTTTATTTATCAGAAGCACTCAGAGAATATGTATAATTTTGAAGAGGTTGTTTTACTGTTATCATGCAACTGGAAGTTTTATTCATTTCTGGAATTCATCTCCCTCAGGAAGCATGAGAAAGAAGACGTCTAAGGTATGATGTATAAAACCACCAGTATCTATTATGAGAGTCAATATACTCATATATAAAGGTGAAGGAGATCTCACATTGTATAAGACAGAGACATCTTCAAACAACAAAACCACAAACAAAACAACAACAAGAAGGAACTCTGTGAACTCCTTGCTCGCTTTGCAAGCCTGGCTGCATATTACAGGAGATGCAGTTTTGGTGTTTTTTTTTCAGGTGAGTGGCAGCTTAGCTTCCACTGTAGACGGTTTCAAAAATACGTGGGAAATACTCTATTATTTGTGTGCATTGCTGGTGACAGGACAATCTTCTGGACAGGAAGTACCTCTTTTAAATCGACTCAAGCTGAGTTACCAGGTTTGCATTCTATTTAATTCTTGACAACAAGCTTGTGTCGCCATTTTGCTTATGACATAAACTTTGGTTTTCTGAGTCTATAGAGTCATCCTGTCAGTCTGAATAACAGCTGAAACACCAGAACTTATTTAGGTCTCTTGGAATAATTTTATTGATTTATATAAAATAAATAAACTCCACTTTGTTTAGGACTGAGCATATTTTGGGAACACCTAGCTGGTAGAGCCAGACTTTTGTTCTTTACCCACAAATCTTTCAAAGTGGATTGAAAATGTTGGGATCCTACTTACTCTTCAGTATTTAAAATCACAGCTAATTATTTTAAGAATAGGGCTTGTTCAAACATTTCCATCCAACATAGCCTGTTAGATGAGAGGACACAGTCTCAAACTGCACCAAGGAAGGTACAGGTTGGATATTAGGAAGAAGTTTTACACAGAAAGAATAATAAAATATCGGAATGGTCTGCCCAGGGAGGTGGTGGAGTCACCATCCCTGGATGTGTTTAAAAAGAGACTGGATATGGCACTTGATGACATGGTTTAGTTGAGGTGTAGGGCATGGGTTGGACTTGATGATCCTAGAGGTCCATTCCAACCTGGCAATTCTCTCTGTGTGATTCTGTGTGTAATTCACACAGGGTAGAATGATTTTCTGTTAAGAAACCAACTCACAATTGCAATGGAGTACAAGTGCATTTGTAGTAAGAACTGATTAAATTTACACATTCTGTGCTACTTCTAAAACCACAAATTGTTTTTAAAAAGCAAGCTTAGCTCTTCATGATGACAAAACCAGGGACAATGCAATAACATATCAAGAATCGTTAGCTAAACTAACGTCTAAAAACTAGCTAAGAAAATTTTTTACTGATATTTAAGGCAATGGAGCAACATTTTATCTTAGACTTGCAGGAAGTAACAGCTTTATCATGGTGGTTTTACAGATTTTGGCTAAAACCACAGGCACCAAGTTAAATAAATAATGTCTGCAGTTAATATACTGTCATATAAGATGAGCAAGAACTTCAGAAGTTGTTGAAGGTAGAAATGCTAAAATGCTAGATTTACAGCTGCATATCAGGAAACAGAATATACTTTCGGATATATGATTTTCTTCAAACTTTTTCTTAAAGCTGTGATTTGACATAATAATACTAAATAACAGAAACAAGTAGAGAAGTACAGATGGCAGTAAATAGAGAGCAGTGTAATAAGTAGTCAGCTCTAAGACAAAAAAGTAGAAACACTGGAAAATAAAAGGAATTGATGGTAACTCTCATATGATATAAAAAGGAAAGACAAATAACAGTTCTGCTATCAGTACACTACACATGAATAATATATACATAAATTAAACCTAATCCTATCTTCTATATATCATCTAGCTGAGGCAGTAAGTAAAACTGCCAAAACCAAGAGAATGATTGTTCAGCATGCTACCACTGCTACATGTAGAATCTACTTTAATAAAATAAACAAATGTAATATCAATTGAAGAAAAAAAAAACAAACCCTCTTTTTTTTTTTTTTT
>NDXB01001155.1:29627-51197 GCA_002631895.1 Agapornis roseicollis | reverse complement strand
GTGAAACAACAATATAAAACAATAAAAAACCATAAAAAAAAAAAAAAAAAAAACACAAAACAAAACAAACAAAAAAACCCAAACAAAACAACCAAAAAATATCCCAAACCCCCCCAAAACCCCAAAACAAAACCACACACCCACAAAACTAAAGAACAAATGCACAAAACTCCTACTAATCCCTAATAATGATGAGGTGTTTCAAAGTAGTCTTAATAATGCAACACAAAATTAGAATCTCAGATAAGAAAATAAATGCTATAAAGAATTTGTCTGGAATTGCTAGTATAGCCTTTGTTTTCTCTCTAAACTCTTCTAAGCATTCTTTTTCAAACACTTTAACACATTTAATTAATAACATTTTATTTCCAGTCATTAAGGTGATTTTGTTGTTTTCCATCTAACCAACCTAACTTCAAACATGAAAATTTCAGTGTATTGCCCTCTACACGCTTCCCTGCATTACTTGAATGTTTTATTACCTGTATCTTTTTTTTACAATCCCAGAAGTTTTCTCAGAATGAAAAAACATTCCTCTTATTTTTTGAGAAAAGACTTATTTATATATCCTTCAGAATGCAACCAGGAATGTCCTCAGCTGTGGGAATCTGCCTGGACTGACTTTAGACCTAGACATATACTTCCACTTTGAAATCAGAATTATTTTAAATGCCATTTCTGGTCTTTAATGTTCCTAATTCCCTAAAAAGGTCACTTAGTCCAAAAAAAAAAAAGCTAGATTGAGCAGGTTTTATGTGGCTAAAAGATAAATGTAGTTTGAATCACGTGTGAATAAGAGTTTTCTCTTGGAGATTCTCTGGAGTTGAAAGGCTGAATCATTTTTGGTTTTTACACTGTCAGGTAAACATGCTTTGAACTGTATCTGAGTTTAAGAAAATAAGTTTCTTTTTCCTGTAGTGCTATGTTTTCTTCTGTTTCTTCTTCTTCTTTTCTTTCTAGCTTTTTATATTTTTGTTGCACTTAAAAAATAAATGTGTCTTGTCTCATAAAAAAATACTTTCCCTCCTTTCATCTCTATTTCCATGATCTTTTCTCTCCCTGTTTTTTACTTATTTCACTATCATGGAACAGTGAATATTCTGCAACAAGAAAAACATTTCCTAAGAAAGGGAAAAGCTCCCTTTTATTCTAAGATACAAAATAAGCAATTTCCATACAAATAGAGATCTAGCAATTGTTCTGTGCTGGTTACCAAGAGCATTATCCTGTCTGGAATAAGAAACACATTTCATAGAGACAATGTCAACGTCAGGGGTATTAACAGTTGAATATTCAGGAGTGTTAACATTTAAGTAGCTGATTGATTTAATCATGGGAATTCCATAAGCTTGTCCTTTACTTAAGCACAATAATATAAACAGTTTTTTTGTCCCATGAATAAAAATCAAATCATGTCTCCAAAACTAATTTTTCCATTTCATTTGCTAGATATTGATATATAAAGTCAGAGATATGAGATATGGGTACAGAGCTTTGTAGTATCTTGCCTTTTCCTTATCATTCTTCCTTCCCATTATGCTCTTTATGGAAGAATTTTCATCATTTCCTTATAAATGTTTTTCTCTGTTCTTCAATTATGCTTCAAGGTTTCATAAACTAGCTTAGCCACTGTGCTTCTCACCATTTAGAAGAGGTTATTCTGTACTCCTCTTTATATACTTTCCCATGAACAAGAATAAAACCAGTATTTTCATTCATACAGAAAGCCATCAATACCTTGCACTAGGCTTTCCTTGCTCATTGCTTCTCTTTACATTTGTCATGAATGGACTACACTGAAATGGCAACTAAACACCACACAGCAACTCACTCTCTCTAACTCCAGCAGGACGGGGGAAGAGAACTGGAAGGATAAAAGGGAGAAAACTTGCTGATTAAGATTAAAACCAGTCTAATAATGGAAACAATAACAGTTAATAATAATAATAGTAATAAAACCAATTGTAATTAAAAGCAAAATTTATAAGAGATAAATAAAAATCAAGAAAGGCAAGTAACAAAAAAGAAAAACAAATTACTCACCACAAACTGACTGATGCTCAGCCAGTCCCCAGCCAGCAGGACCCCTATCAAACTTCCCCCTAGTTTTATTGCTGAGCCTGACACCATATGGAATGGAATATACGTTTGGTCAGCTGTCCTGGCTGTGTCCCCTCTCAGTTACTTGTGCAACCCCAGCCTCCCCAGTGACAGGTAAGAAGCACAAAAGGATTTGACTCTGTGTAAACACTGCCCAGCAATAACTATAACTACAACATCACTATATTATCAACACTGTGTGCAACAAAAATCAAGAACATGCCCCAACTACAAGAAGAAGCTGAACTCTATCCCAGCCCAAATCAGAACAACAGCATCATTTATGAGCTAAACATCCACACATAGAACCATAGAAACATAGAATAGTTTGGGTTGGAAAGGACCTCAAGATCATCAAGTTCCAACCCCCCAGCATGGGCAGGGACATCNATATTGATATATAAAGTCAGAGATATGAGATATGGGTACAGAGCTTTGTAGTATCTTGCCTTTTCCTTATCATTCTTCCTTCCCATTATGCTCTTTATGGAAGAATTTTCATCATTTCCTTATAAATGTTTTTCTCTGTTCTTCAATTATGCTTCAAGGTTTCATAAACTAGCTTAGCCACTGTGCTTCTCACCATTTAGAAGAGGTTATTCTGTACTCCTCTTTATATACTTTCCCATGAACAAGAATAAAACCAGTATTTTCATTCATACAGAAAGCCATCAATACCTTGCACTAGGCTTTCCTTGCTCATTGCTTCTCTTTACATTTGTCATGAATGGACTACACTGAAATGGCAACTAAACACCACACAGCAACTCACTCTCTCTAACTCCAGCAGGACGGGGGAAGAGAACTGGAAGGATAAAAGGGAGAAAACTTGCTGATTAAGATTAAAACCAGTCTAATAATGGAAACAATAACAGTTAATAATAATAATAGTAATAAAACCAATTGTAATTAAAAGCAAAATTTATAAGAGATAAATAAAAATCAAGAAAGGCAAGTAACAAAAAAGAAAAACAAATTACTCACCACAAACTGACTGATGCTCAGCCAGTCCCCAGCCAGCAGGACCCCTATCAAACTTCCCCCTAGTTTTATTGCTGAGCCTGACACCATATGGAATGGAATATACGTTTGGTCAGCTGTCCTGGCTGTGTCCCCTCTCAGTTACTTGTGCAACCCCAGCCTCCCCAGTGACAGGTAAGAAGCACAAAAGGATTTGACTCTGTGTAAACACTGCCCAGCAATAACTATAACTACAACATCACTATATTATCAACACTGTGTGCAACAAAAATCAAGAACATGCCCCAACTACAAGAAGAAGCTGAACTCTATCCCAGCCCAAATCAGAACAACAGCATCATTTATGAGCTAAACATCCACACATAGAACCATAGAAACATAGAATAGTTTGGGTTGGAAAGGACCTCAAGATCATCAAGTTCCAACCCCCCAGCATGGGCAGGGACATCTCACACTAAACCATGCCACCCAAGGCTCTGTCCAACCCAGCCTTGAACACTGCCAGGGATGGAGCATTCACATCTTCCCTGGGTGACCAATTCCAGTGCCTCACAACCCTAACAGTAAAGAACTTCTTCTTTATATCCAATCTAAACATCCCCTGTTTAACTTTGAACCCGTTACTCCTTGTTCTGTCACTACAGCCCCTAATGAGTAATTCCTCCCCAGCATCCCTATAGGCCCCCATTTGGATACTGGAAGGCTACTATGATGTCTCCACGTAGCCTTCTCTTTAGATTGAACAGCCCCAACTTTCTTAACTTATCTTCGTATGGGAGGTGCTCCAGTCTCCTGCTCATCCTCATGGCCCACCTCTGGACTTGTTCCAACAGCTCCATGTCCTTTTTATGTTGAGGACACCAGAACTGCATACAACACTCCAAGTGAGTTTTCATGAGAGCAGAGTAGAAGGGCAGGATCACCTCCTTCGATCTACTGGTCACAATCCTTTTGATGCAGCCCAGGATACGGTTGGCTTTATGGGCTGCAAGTGCACACTGCAGTCGGCTCCTGTTCATTTTGTCATCAGCCACAACCCCCAAGTCCTTCTCCACAGGGCTGCTCTGAATCTCTTCTCTGCTCACCCTGTGCCTGGAATTGCTGCGACCCAGGTGTAGGACCTTGCACTTGTCATGGTTAAACTTCATGAGGTTGGCATCAGCCCACCTCACAAGTGTGTCAAGGACCCTCTGGATGGCATTCCTTTCCTCCAGTGTATCAACTGAACCACACAGCTTGGTGTCATCGGCAAACTTGCTGAGGGCACACTCAATCCCACTGTCCATGTCAGAAACAAAGATGTTGAACAAGACCGGTCCCAATACTGATCCCTGAGAAACATCACTTGTCACTGGCTTCCAGCCAGACACTAAGCCATTGACGCTCTTTGCGTGCGGCCATCCAACCAGTTCTTTATCCACTGAGTGGTCCACCTATCAAATTGATGTCTCTCCAATTTAGAGACAAGGATGTCGTGTGGGACAGTGTCAAATGCCTTGCACAAGTCCAGGAAGATGACGTCAACTGCTCTACCCATCAGTTCTGTAGTGCCATCATAGAAAGCCACCAAATTTGTCAGGCAGGATTTCCCCTTAGTGAAGCCATGCTGGCTGTCACTAACGAAATAGATATTTTTCATGCACTTTAGCATGCCTTCCAGGAGAATCTGCTCCAAGATTTTGCCAAGCACAGAGGTGAGACTGACTGGTCTGTAATTCCCCAGGTCATCCACTTTCCCCTTCTTGAAAATGGCAGTTATATTTCTCTTTTTCCAGTCATAGGGAACTTTACCTGACTGCCATGATTTTTGAAATATGATGGCCTGTGGCTTAGCAACTTCACTCGCCAGCTCCTTCAGAACCCACGGGTGGATTTCATCAGGTCCCATGGACTTGTGCACATTCAGGTTCTTAAGATGGTCTCAAACCAGATCGTCTCTTACAGTGGGCCCAAGGTCTTCATTCACACAGTCCCTGTGTCTGCCTTCCAAGACTTGGGTGGTGTGGTCAGAGCCATTTTCCAGTGAAAACTGGGTCAAAGAAGTCATTAAGAACCTCATCCCTCTCCACATCCAGGGTAGCCAGTTCTCCTGATAGCTTCCAGAGGGGGCCCACATTGTCACTAATCTGTCTTTTATTCACAACCTACCTACAGAATCCATTCCTGTTACCTTTCACATCCCTAGCCAAGTTTAATTCTCACTGGGCCTTAGTTTTCCTAACCTGATTCCTAGCTTCCCAGACAATATCCCTGTATTCTTCCCAGGCCACCTGTCCTTGCTTCCACCTTTTATAAGCCTCTTTTTTCCCCTCAAAATTTCCTCAGCAGCTCCTTATCCATCTAAGGAGGTCTTCTAGCCCTCCTCCTGCACCTTCTTCTAGTTGGGATGCAACACTCCTGAGCTTGTAACAGGCAATGCTTGAATACCAACCAATAGTCTTGGGCCCTCTTCCTTCTATGGCTGTATCTCATAGAAACTCACTAAGCAGGTTCCTGAAGAGGCCAAAGTCTGCTCTGTTGAAGTCCAGGGCAGTGAGCTTGCTGCACACTCTTCTCACTGTCCTGAGGATCTCAAATTTGACCATCTCATGATCACTGCATCCAAGGCTGCCCTGGAACATCACATTTCCAACCAGCCCCTCCCTCTTGGTGAGCACGAGGTGAAGCAGGGCAACCTTTCCTTGTCGGCTCCTGTACTACTTGCAGAAGGAAGTTGTCTTCCGCACAGTCGAGCAACCTCCTAGATTGTTTGTGCCAGCCTGTACCATCCGTCCAACAGATGTCACTATGATAAGTAAATGCTGTGAGGATGCAATTTTGTGAAGCACCTGGCTGGGTCAGTGTCAAAATAAACTACTTAGAGTGAAAAGCAAAGATCAGAGAACATGCCATACCCACTTCAAAGTTTAGTGAATGTCTTTTAGCTCTTGTTCTCAGACAACAAAAGGGAAATTAGGTTATGAAGCTGCATCCTGCAGATTGCTTTGGGCAGCTCAAATCCCAGGTGTTGCACTGCGATCAAATTTCAGTGCCATGGCATTCATATCTTATCTTATCCCTGCATCATATTAATCTTCTTCTATATCTTTAAATTTGGTAATTCACTTATTTTATGCAACCAAACATCTGCTTTCTGGCACCTTATCAAATCTATTTTGCAGGCAAAAGAAATTTAGAACACTTTTCATCTCACATTCCATGCTCAAAAGGTTAAATCTGAGTTTAAGATCCCAACATTTTTTTTTTTTTTGTGGGCTTAATGACACATATATTTCCTGTCCATAAGGCTTTCTTTTAAACAGAAAGCTCAGAACGATACCAACATAGACAGGTTTCTGTTCAACAGAAATATTATTCTTGCTTTGAAATCAAATTGTGCAATTTGGTCATGGAATTATCAGCATACCGTGAATTTTAATATGTAAATATATGTAGATTTTTTCTGTGCCTAAAGATTAAAGTGTTCTCTCTGCTTCTCCTGCTAAGCACCTGACAGTTAAGATCAGCGACTGCACAGCTCATTACCTGTTATTGCAACATACCTCTGATCTATTACACATGCAGGGTCTATAATTCTGCAAAGCACCCTACTTACCTACAACAGGACCTCTTTTAAGTCAAATCGATCACATTATTTTCACTTATTATCAGCAGCTTCTACTGACAGAAACTGCAGCTGCATCTCTTCTAAGACTGCCAAATAACTCATGCATTAGTATTATCTAAAGCCATGTTTTTTGTTCTGAGACCTACTTAAAGTAAAATGTTTGCAAAATAGATTTTTCAAAACCTCAGCATTTACAAATGCTTACTAAGGGATCAATATGATATCAAGCAAAATGACTTTGTTTTACAATTGCAAAACTTGCTCACATATATGTAGAATTTCAAAACTTGCAAGCTCAAATATAACACAGAATGTTCAATCTTTTAGAATTAAAACCCTAGACATCTCTTTTTTTTTTTTTTCAGATATTCCAAGGACATGTGGATAGAGATTCTTACCCACAGGCCCTCCTATCTGAACATATGTACAAAATCTATGTAAACTTAAAAAGGAAAAGATGTAAGAGATCTCTTCAATTAGCAAGGGATGAAAAACCCTACCAAACAACAACAGAGCCAATGACTGAATCACTTGAGCACAGGGAATACTTTCATCATATTGTACAAAGGTCTTAACTTGCTTCTGTGTTTAATGCTTCACAACTAATTCTCTTCTGTGCATTGCAACATTTAAAGTTTCAAGGGGATAACCAACCAAACAATTCTGTTCCATTACACAAGATTCAACAACAAAAAATTTATTTCTATGCTTTCCTTGAATTGGATCATCTTTGAGGGCATGGTTAATAAAGTTATCTGAGTCTAACTTCTACAATATGAAAAAAAACAGCCTACCCAAGTCTCTGGGAAGGTCTTTCCTTGTTTTCTAAGACAATAATAACTGTCACCACTAAACTAGGGAAACTGTAGAACAAAAAATAAGCGGAGGCATGCATGGATAATACTGCAGACTAAGACTCTACATAAACTGTCCATAGTGACAAAGGGGATCAACAGCAGAACTGAATAAAACAGTAACTGTTCCAAAGTTGCACGTCATGGCATAAGAAACTAAACATTAATTCCCAATTTTTTACTTTCAGAGATAGGATTATGTTTGTGTTATGTTGACTCTGGAGATAATCGGTATTTGATTGTATGAAAATGGACAATGAATTATTTTTTTAGTCCCAAGGAGCATAAGAATTAGGAACTTAAACTCTCAAACAGGAGTATTAACAAATACCTACAACAGCTGAACCTCCCCCCATCTCCATTTAGAACTGCTGGAAAAGATCACAGTCCTAGACTGTGTTAAATTCATGAGTACATACTGAAAGCATCTTCTCCTTTTCACCTGTTTGATTTGTTTGGATTTTTTTTCTAACATATAGTTAGCAATCCTCTACACTATACAAGAAACTCAAAATTCCAAGAGGAAATACTAACTCCTGCTTCCAAAAATGAGTTCATTTGCTGATAGATGTGTTCAGGAAAATGACAAGAACTAACTAAATTCTTTTCTATGCTCATAGGCATAAGAAATAAGTCAAGCCAGTTAAACTTTTCAGAAGATATCCCACTGAGCACATGGAACATTTCTTCAGCTTAATAATGTTTTCCAATGGAGTCAGTGGTTAGGAAAAAATAACAAAAAATGAGAACTTTAGTCCCCATCTAACAGAAATAAGAAAGTACCAAGACACTACAATTTCTTCCACAATTAAAAAAGATAGGTCTTCAAATTGATAGGTTTTAAAACTTGACGCCGGAAACAGATCTAGCTGTTTTGGAAGATCCTCTCTAGAACACAGTAGAATATAGTAATTTCATACAATGATCATTTAACCCAACTGCCTGACCACATCATGGCTAACCAACAGGTAAATCATGTCATTAAGGACATTATCCAGCACAAACAATATCCAAAAGCTTTAATTTCCTTTTTCTCATTATACAAAATGTGATTCATAGCTCTAGATAGGCATTTCGACTCATACCTAAGATACCTTTCCAGGAATCAGAAAATCATTCCTCTACATACAAAAGCAACTCTCATCCTTAAAGTTATTCTGACAATTATTTTTCTCACAGGCACTGCATAGAGTGTTTTCCTTTGTAAAGAAAAGGATATACAAGGTAAAAAACATGTTAAGGATTCTAAAACCTAAAATATTTGTTCTTTCTCATAGCTGATCTGAGTTACAGCACATTGATCTGTATGCAGCTTTAGTATCAAAACCACTAACAAGGTGTGAAATGTTTGCAACTGTGATTAAAACCAGAAATGCCAGTGTGCTTGTGACTGAGGGAATTAATGTTTGACACCACAAGGGACTGCTGGAATATTTTGTCCTCCAAGGCATTTGTAAAATCACTCACAAATGTGGCTATCATTACTTTTCCCTATTTTTCCTTTTTCCCCCTACATAGTAAGCTGGTGTTAATGATATCCTAGTTAAAATTAATGCCAAAATTAAAAAAAAAAAAATCCAAGTTTTGTCCTTAGTGCAGAACAGAATCTTTCCCACACAGTAGAGAAAGCATGGCAATAGAAGGCAAGACAATTCAATTTGATATTTTTTAAAATATTAAAATGAAAGAACTTTAACTTGTTTTGAGTTAATAAATTCGTAACTGATAAAAATTCCCAAAACAGAAGATATGAAATGTTTCCCTCCATTTCATGACTTCCTTGATTTTTTTTACATTTACATATTGATGAGTATTCTGTTCTGTATGGCCTCCATCCCTCAAGCACAATCCAATCTGGTGCTTCTAAAACGCAAACAGATTTATGGAGACTGACCAAATACTGGGATAACTTCCACTCAGCAAATTTAATGACACTCAGATGTTAATGAAAAACATTCATCCAGATATATTCTTCAGTCCTGTTGAACTGCTTGAATTTGTGTGCTGTATATTGAGAGTGCTTGGAAAACTAATTTCAGTTCTCATCTGAATACATAAGTTCACTCACAAGGACTTGTCAGCTAGTGCAAAAAATTCCTTATCCTTCTTCTACAATAGCTTGTCAGTTTGCGAATTGCATTGAACAGCCTGTAGCAGCATTTAAAAGGTTACTAAGAGAAGTTGTGAAGATATATACACATAGAGTGCATGTTTTTGACTGTGGAGAAGGTGCTTCATTGTAGATCAATTAAACATGCAGCTGGAAGTTTTGCAGAGTGGAAGAGTAACAAAAACTGTGAATGTATAGGAAAGCTTTAACCCAAAAAAACCTGCTTAGACACTTGATAAAGCAGGAATGGGATCAACAACAGGGTGCTCTTGACTACAATGAGTTGGAAGAGTAACTTAAACAATGATAAAGTCTGATTTTCATATCAGACAGATACTGTGAAGTGGATTGCAGCTTACTGTGCAGCTTGCATTTTCTTCCCAATATGCACTTCATCACATAAAGCAACTAAGCCCTCTCAGAACTTTCCTAGTATTATCTCTATATATAGTATTTCAGTATTAACTTGATGCAACATATTACTTCATATTCAGCCATGCCTACCTGTTGGCTGCAAACTCCAAACTTTATCAGGAGACAGGTAGCCCCCTTTGCTAAAAAGACTTTTCACAAGGGTTTTCAAACTCAGGACCCAAGTTACTTTAACAGATTGTGTTGAATCACACCACTTTTGAAACTCCTAACCAGTGTTTCAGTTGTAAATGAGCTCCAAATAGTTGGATCACATGACGTAGTGTTAAGCTGCTGTCTTAAAAAGGCAGCATCTCCAGGACAGCTGTTACGGGTGAATCAGAGCCATCACATTTTTTTACTCACATCAGGGCTCACACTCTTCCCAGTAAAGTAACAGTCTTAGGTGCAAATCCTGCCACAAATCAACTGAGTGCTGCTTGTATTGCAGCAGGTGTATAACCTTGCAAATGAGAATAAGATACTAGTTTTCAAGTACTGTTTATGGGTCTTTTTTGCATTAGATGGAGATCATACATTAATCATTACATGTCAGTCAGATTCTGATAAAAACTTAAATTAGCACTTATCCATTAAAAAAAAAAAATAAAAAGAAAATCTATTTTATTAGTCTCCTGAAAAATCTAAACAAATTATGCAACATCACACTTCCANCATTACATGTCAGTCAGATTCTGATAAAAACTTAAATTAGCACTTATCCATTAAAAAAAAAAAAATAAAAAGAAAATCTATTTTATTAGTCTCCTGAAAAATCTAAACAAATTATGCAACATCACACTTCCACATACTAGAAAGTGATAAATTATGTATGTAGAAAGGCTAAATAAAAGTGGAAGCATCAAAGAACAGAATATATCATAAGAATTCAGTTCACATTACAGGCTGCAAAGGTTTATTACTTTTTCTATTTTGAACCAGTATGCTCTGGGGATCATCTCTGCCTTAGAGTCATTCTTTTTACTTGATGTACTACTTTAAAGTAGCTATTCAGTGTTTCTTTTGGTTTAGTCTGTCACTGTAACCAGCAAGGAAATCCTAAATGCCCCTGTACAGGTACCTGCATTGGTGAGATACAATAGGCAAATGTCAGCATAAAGGCGTATTTGAACTAAGGCACACACGAAGGTATTGTCAGATACATAGAGTTTATGGTAAGTCTCTACCTCTACTAAGAGGTAGAGACTGGGAATTTCCTCAGAATTCCTGACAGGATATCAACTGCATGCCTGGATTAGTTTCAGAAAGAGGGAGAAAGAGTGGCACACCTAACAAACTAAATTCATCAGGGAAGGAGCTACCTACTCATAGCTTTCCAATTGACTTTTGGTACCTAAGCAGCTCAAATTCTTCAGTTAGAACTACCAGGAATCCAGCTTGTGGGTTTGTTTTTTTTATGTATATTTGTTTGCTTGCAGGGAGAAAGAGGATATTTCTAACATAAACATTGACCTAAGTCAAATTTGCACGTCTTTATGTCTCTTTATTTGTACCTATTTTGCCTAAAACTGGTTGAACTGAGTGTGACTTTTCACAGGGCAGAAGGAATCGTCATTGTTCAGTTTCTCGAGAGCAAGTTAATACACAGTGCCTCTAGCTCTTCAGCTGTTCTGGAATCATCTGTTGATGCACATTCAGAATGGTTTCTCATGTTTCAGCAACATTTGTCAGCAGGACCGTCACCACAAGAAGGGTGTAGCTAGCAGCTAAGAATGATACAGCAGCCTATTCAGTGATTAACTTCAACAGCACCCTCATGCCGAAAGACAGGGCATGAAGTAGATCTGAGCCATAATATTTCTGCATCTAAAGTCGTGGCTCCTGTGTACTGTTGTGGCTGCTTTGATCTGCCTAGACTCATCTGTTTCTTGCAGAACATTCTGAAACTCTTCAGACTTAATTCTATTTACTATTAGTCAAGTTTGAAAAGAGAAAAAATACAACATTCACCTTTTCCTCAAGGATACTTTGCTGTTATAAGAAGACAGAATGCAGGCTGCTAATGATGCTAAAATACCGTCTAGACTTCTTTGGGTAACACTGGAAAGATGTAATTTTCCCCTAATGGACAGCTACAGTTTGCAAGAAAGGAGGATGCAGGAGGTTTTCAAGGTTCAGCACTTAGGGCAATAAAGTCTCAGAATAGAGGGTATTTTTTTTTTTTAATTATCTCTATATTTACATTTGGTAGTTTTATTCATAGAAGAACATCCAATTACCCTTTTCTATGGATCATAAAATTTTCAGTCCACAGTCTTCTCGGGGACTGCTACCACTCTGTCAAATTTGATTAGGCTTAGACAAGAAGGTTCAGAATTTTCTATGGATAAGAGAGAAATGCTATAAAATGACAACTTTCATTTACTGTATACTGACTGTTTTTTTCAGAATCAAAGATCAGAGGCATTTTGAACTAGGAGAAAGTAAGATTTTTTAATGGTACACAGAGAAGGAAGTCAGCTAGTTTTCCTTAGGTATTCAAATGTGATAGGATTAGTGAATGAAGGGACTACTGAGACACACTGAACAACTAGTACAAAAGCATAGTGAAAAGAAAGAAAAAAAAGTTGTAGTTGTCCTAAGAAGCATAACTGAAGTGATAAATAGTGATGTACCTGAAAAAATACGGCATTAAATGTGATTAAGACAATAGGATGAGGAGTAAAGAAAGTGATATACTATATCCACTGGCAAGCCACAAGGACTGAAGTATTTCATTGAGTCCAAAAACTCTTTAATGTTTGTCCTTCACTGCAGGCAGATATTGATGTTTTTTCTGGTTGGTTTGTTTGTTTCTTTCAGAAAGAAAGATAATAGTTCAAATTAATGTTAATTCATGTCAAATTCGTGTTAATTGTGAAAGCAATAATATTCCAGTGTTAGTGGAAAAGTCAAAAAATCATACTTCAGTCCTCTCTAATCACAATTGTGATTTTGTAGGATAAAAAAAACTGAGTAGCTTTGATACTCTTGAACAAAGAGATTTCTCAAGGACAGTCTGAAAAAAATAAAATTTAGGATTTACAATAGAAAAATTTTCAAGTGCTTGACTGATCAGCACTCATCCAGCCAAGGGAATCTAAGAAAGTGGATGGGCTACAGGAGATCATCATTGCAGTGGTAGTTGTTAGAACCAATGTGTACTGTTATTATTTCCAACTTCAAGGAGTCCTGTGATTAGCTGTAGGGGATAGAATTCATCTTTCCTCTCACCCACACATACGCATGCATTTATTTCTTAGAAAGAAGTAGTTTTAATCCTAGATAAAAGGAATGGCCAAAGGTACCTAGTTAGAATGTCTTTGCTCACATTGGTCTGAGGCAATTGTCTTGTACTGCATCTTGAGAAGTTCTGCTGTCAACAGTTTAAGAATCCACCTTTTAATGCCTCTCAAAAACTCTATTCGATCCTTTTGGATCACAAGATAACTTTAAATAACCAGGAGATGGAAGATTATCACAGAGCTGTCATGCTTACAGGAAGCAGGCACACAAGTACTGACATGTGCTTGCCAAAATGAAATTGCTCTCAGTCACACTGTTGGCACAGTTAATGAAAAAAGGTGCCACTTAAAATCCCTTAAAGGTTATAAAGTTAAACTGAAAATTACAAGAAAACTGGACTCCAATGAAGTTTTGGGTTATAATAAGAACTTCCCTTAGTTATTTTTGGGTTTAGAATTCTGAAGATGCATCATAATTACAGAAGTGCAGAGAATGACATGTCCTACTCCTGTCTACTGTACCTCAGAACTTTTAATTCAAATCTTGGCTGGAAAGTCATGGAGCAAAACTACTTCCTTCCTCTAAGGTATTCAAATGCAATTACTTCTGTTCTTATTGTTCTCCTTTATTTAAAATTTATTCATTCCTTCTTACCTCTCTTTTCATTCTTATTGTGATTCTGTGGTCACAATAAGAGCAAATTGGAAATATATTTCTAATAAGGAAATTGGAAATTAGAAATAAGAGAGGAAAATACCATATAGTATGACTGGAGCAGTCTAGTCTAGTTTGTGGGGATGGTAGGTGGAGGGGCACATAAGAAAGTAAGGCATAGGAGGTTTGTCATTTAAGTCTCGAAATTTTACATTTCAAAGACTGTTTTACAAAACATATAACATAATTACTTGTAATATAGATATTTCCTCAAAAACACTAGCACATGTTTATGGCTTCTCATACAGAGACCACACAACATTAATGCAGACAACAAAGGTCATATCAACAGAATTATCTAACATAATTTTCTCATTCTGCACATCTTCACAGCGTTCAAAGAAATTATTGGAAGAACCCCCAGAAATTATTAATATCAATCCACCAATCTGTATTGTACTATTTAGCTTTGCTAGCCAGTTATACTGAAATTAAAGCAAGTTGAAAAACTTAAGCAGAGAAAAAGTCATATTGCAAGGTCTGAGTATCCATTTTGAAAAAGATTTATAAGAACAGTTCTAATATACAAAGTCAAATAAGTTTCCTTTAAATAAAAACAACCAAAACACCAAAACAAAACCCAAACACAACTCCCACCAAAATGACTCCAAACAACTTTCAGCAGAACATTTGTTCAACTGTTTTAGCCCCACCTGGACTGTTACTTAATACTGAACATGCACGGCAAAACAGTCCTCACAGTATGCTGAAACATCTACAGACACAGTAATTTCAGCTGAATAATGTTAAATTAATTGTCATAGAAAGTACATATAATATTTTCCTATGCCTTTTACTCAAAACACATAAATGAAATTAGCTGGTTTTTTATTTTGTTTTGTGGGTTTTTTCTTATCTAAGTGAGAAATTCCTGACTGTCGCTATTTTTGAGACAGACAAGGGGGCAGACAAAACTTTTTAAGCAAATTAATGAAGAGACTGTCAGTCTTTCCTTTGCTAATTTACTCCTTATTTCACCAGAAGTCCTGGGTGTTATTAACTTTTGTTCATCCTTGCATCCATGTCAGATGAACAGAAAGGATAAAGAAAGAAAATTTAGAACTGCTAATATTGTACTGTAAAACATTAATGGTTTTACTAGCTCAGCTAGCTAGCTTGCAATATTTCTCTTTGTTTTATAGCAGGCTTGAAAGAGCAGAAGATAGTACAAAGAGGACCTTTCAAGAAATATTTCCAAAATGAACTATGTTTGCACTGGGATCTGGGATAAAATTTCATAGTTTGAAGCACACAGAAATAAACAGACCAAGCAGAATCAATATTAGATCTAATATTGGAAAAGGTTCCTGTGAACTGTTTGTTGTTACTTTGCCATGTAATAGTCCATTCAGCCTTACTACTTACCTTTTTGTACTACAGATATTAACAAAGACCTACTTTGTGAAATCTTGAGTTATGTAAGAAAAAAAGTTACTCATACCTTTTTTCTTTCTTTAAACACCATTATATTTGGGAGTAGCTTAAGTCAGCAAATCTTCATTGTCACACTCTTGGTTTTTTGAGTGTTTGATTGTCATCTAGCCCCCTTAAATACTTGTACATGGAAAACTTTTGTTAAAGGGAAAGGAGATCCAGTATATTCTTAGTTTTTCTAGATTTGGAGAATCCACAGACAAGAAAGATCACAGAAACATCTGAAGATTAGTTAGAAAAATAAAACATAATCAAAGCTTAAGAACAATTCAATGACTATCATTTACATAACATTTACGCATGTTCCAATATATTCAAATGAGCTTTCTCATCTTTCACCTAAGCTCAAATTAACTGCTCAAACGTATAAAGTAATGCTTATGGAACACAGAAGACAAAATCTTATTCCAAAAAACATTGGCGAGAACTAACACTATTTGCTTAATCTAAGTAATTGTCTTGGTTTAAACCCTGTTGACAAGTCAGCCACTCAGTTTCTCTCTCACTTCCCCCATTTCCTTCCCCCTGTTCCTGGAGGTATGGGAAGGAGAAATAAAAGAATGTAACTCCCATGTGTTGAGATAAGAACAGTCCAGTAACTAAGGTGTAACACAAATAACTACTACTACCAATAATAATAATAATGATAAAAGAAATAACAAGGGAAGAGAATACAATACCACCCAACAACCAATAATACTCAGCCTGACCTAGCACCAACCGATGCCTAGTCCAACTCTGCAGTGAACTAGCCCTTCTGGGTAACTCTCAGTTACATCCTGGCCATGATGTGCTGTGGTATGGAATATCTCTTTGGTCAGTTTGGGTCAGGTGCCTTGTCTCTGCTTCCTACCAGCTTCCTGGCTTCCCCTCCTCCCTGGCAGAGCATGAGGTTCAGAAAGTCCTTGGTCAGAGTAAACATTTGAGTAGTAACTAAAAACATCTGTGTTGTCAGCATTGTTCCCAGGCCAAAAGTCAAAACCACAGTGCTGCACCAGGTACTAAGAAGGAGAAAAAATAACTGCTACTGCTGAACACAAGACAGTAATGCAATCACTTTTGAAAAATTGATTTATAAATGGAAAAGTCTGGTGCCTTGATGTCTGGTGTCATGAAAAAAGCATGGTGTCTCATGGTTCATATGTGCATAAGTACTTTATGGTTGTTTGAAGCAATCAGCTGATGTCAAAAAAGTTCTTCAATTATAATAAATTACTGTGTACTGAAGACAAAGGCAGAATATTTCACATGAATGGAGAAAGCAAGGCAACATCAACTGGTATAAATTATGATGAGGAAAAATTTAGATGCAATTGTTGTTGTAGTACATTTTTAAATAAACTTTGCTTTCAGAAGCTGGCAAATTTCACATTCCTTTTTAAATAATTTGGCTTGAGAAGGCAGGTTATCATGGATATTGAAGGTTTTCATGCTGTATGCTGGCGACCAGCATTTCAAATGACTGCAAGTCATCACCCTGGAATGTGGTGAAAGCCTTATTTTCACTCATAAATACCCCAGAAAATCAGGCAATATTAGTGAAGTTAGCCAATTTTTCCACTTATTTTTACTAGCTAAAGTAGATCTGTTAATGTCTGGATTCAATAGAATAAAGAAGCTTGGTGTCTTCAGAGCATATTCGTTGCCAAAATTATGATCTGTAATGCCCTGTAATTGTCAGCCAGGTATAAGCATAATGTATAATGTTTCCTCCTGAAGCCCAGTTGGAAGTGAAAGTTATAAAACATTTGTGACTTGACTTCATGAAACCTGGAAATTCCTCTGATTCCCACCACTGACATCTATAAACTTTCATTAGTAAATCCAAGTTACATAGTATGATGATAACACACAGACACTTGTAAATAAATCCTGAAAAAGAATCTTCTATAGACAGCTTCATAAAAATACGCAGATTATCAGATATTTTGTACTTTCAGCACGAGAGACAAAATATCCTCAGTAGATATTCCAGATTTAATGACATCTTTGGCTTACTTGAGCTGAAATAGAAGTCTCCAGATGCCAAATTTCTTAAATTTTAAGGTTATCTGATTAGTTTTATGCATCATGGTAATAAGATGAATGCATGTGGCCAAGAAAGTTTATATATATTCTTAAGAAAAATAAATTGGACTCTGGGTACTGGCCAACCTCTATACTTAGCAGGTGTGAGACACTATAGAAATTTTTAAAATTTAAATTATATTTAGAGTAAATTGTACAGATAGAGTGACTAACGCTTGTCTTATGTGAGAGATGCTCAGGTCTCTTTTGAGACCTGCTACATTCACATTTATGAAATTATCAAATTTATGAAATTTTCTGTTTCAAGCATCTTTCTTAATAGATCAAACACCATTAAATTCACTCTTTCTACACTTGAGCATAGAAAGCTGTTGCTCTCCCTTGACAAAGTAATTTATGTGAGAATAACCAGCAACAGACTGAACTGAGGTTCAGTGCTTTTAACACTGTACCAGAGATATGCCACATGTCTCCTATGCAAAGTTTACCAAAGAACATTAGCAATCTTCCTCTGAATGGTGTAATGTCCCCTCTGACTCTAAACCTTCCCACATATCCATGTCACCACTCATTACAAAACTGAAAGAATAGAATCAGCCTTACCCCGCCAAGCACTCCTGCATTTTTCTCATCAAAAGTTAAAGCTGTAATTTCTTTATTAATCTCAAAAGCCAATTTTATGTTCTGGAATAAGCATTAAACTTTGCTGCTTTCCACTATGGGACAAAAACAAAGGAAGTTGTAGTTCTTTGGAACTATAGATTATTACTGCTAACTGTAGCTCTAAAACTACTTAGGATATCTTTCATTAGTCCATTTATAAGACAATATTTTTTAAAAATAAACAAAATAAACAAAATCCATTTTTAAAAAAGCCTTATTTAACAGGATCAGAGTTCCCCTTCTGTTCAAGTCTCTCTCTCCACATGTGTGTACAAGCTCAAATACCTAACATCCTTCTTCCATCCACTGAATTATCAAATCTTACATTTAATATCTTTTTCATCAGTCTATCCTTATCATAACTCAAGGAACAACAACACTTTTATATTGGAGGGGATTCAGGATGCCACTCAGTGCCGCCTTCTTCTCCAAGGAGGATAAACTTCACAGGTAGACTAAGTTTCTCTGAACTTTTCCCAGAGATGCTTTGAAAACCTCCAGAGCACCTCTAGACAGTCTGCCCAAAAGGTTCAGTTATTACAAAGAATTTTTTACTTTAAGCAGCAGAACCTGATTGTCTCTTCATGTACAAACCAGCTGCAAGCTATGGACTTAAGACAGGAATTACAAAATGAAATTCTGTACTTTAATTATTCTGGGCAAGCTAATAATCAATAGACCAGGCACATATAAAGCAACAAATATAAACATACTTGCACACTAAATGTAGAGAGCCTATGTATTTACTGCTTTTCCTTATTGTATAATTTTTTCCCCTTCATTTGCGTTGTTAAGTTTCCCCTAGGGTTTCTGAATACACTGTTATCTAAGGGAAATTGATGTTAAGTCAGTAGTATGATGCCAAACACAGGTGCACTTCAGCAGCAGTTTGACATAGTTTCTTACCAAACATCATTCCAATATGGTGGCAATGACAGCCAAATCCCAGTGGCCTAAGGATATGTTGGGTTTTTTTTTTATCTCACCAGTGTAAATTTTTCCTTACCAAATTGCTTTATGTATTTACATCCTGCTTTCCACCCCCTAATTTTCACATAAGCATAGATTTGGAAGGGAGAAATGACATATAAAGGTGCTATACAAATGAAAATGTTTAATGCAGATTATTTTTATTCTCATATATTCTGTCATTCAGCAGATTTTTAGCATTAGAAGTGACATATTGTAAAATGTCTTTTAACATAGCTTTAAAACTGCTGTTAACTCTGTACCTTCTAAAGCTCAGACTTGAAGGTACTGAATTGAAATCTTCATTGCTATTTCCTCCCTTCTTTTTGTGATTGTCAAATCAAGGCATACAATGACTACACGTTGAAATTAATGTGCCTGAAAGAAAGGTTGCCTAGACTTGATTAAAACTTTCTTCATGCTAAATTACCATGCATTTGTTTGGCATTTATGATGTTTGGTTCAGGTAATCCTAGTTACAAATTTTTGACTTTTTTAGAGAAAAAAATCCTATTGAGTATCAGTTCTGAACACTGTCCTTACTTTATAACGTGAATGTGAAGCAAAATGAAGCTAGAGTTTTTTATTGTTGTTTCTTTGATTACTGCTTTTTATTTAAAAGATTTAATTATTCCCCCCTCCTCCACCAAAAAATTTCTTTTTACTGACTAGGAAAATAAACCAGAGATAAAGAACTATCCATAGAAGGTAGAAAAAGCTAATTTATCATCTTAAGGGTAGAATGGAGATTAAAAAAAAAAAAAAAATAAATCTTTCTGCACAGCAATATCCTCAAACTATTTGTTAGGGCTTTTTGTTTTTTGTTTGGTTGTTTTTTTGTTTGTTTGTTTTTTGTTTTGTTTTGGTTTTGTTTTGTTTTTTTGTGTGTGGGGAGTTTTTTTTTTTGTTTTTTTTTTTTTTTTTTTTTTTTTTGTTTTTTTTTTGTTTTTTTTTGTTTTTTTTTGTGGGGGGGGTTTTTTTTTTTTTTTTGTTTTTTTTTTTTTTTTTTTTTTTTTTGTTTTTTTTTTTTTTTTAAATGTGATAGGGGAGAACTGAGCCATGTTGTATCTAGCCCATAAGAAATATTCCACTGAATGATGAAGTTCGGTGTAGACTTCTTATGTGGAGCAGTCCCCACACAACTGACAGCAATGTAGAAAATGTAAATCAATGCTGGTTTGAGAATAATACCAGACTGGGGCTGGATAAACTTCAGTTCAAATATGAGAGATTTCCTGTAGACTGTGCTTTTGCATAGTTTTGCATTTAGTTCAAAAAATAGACCATGTTCTTGAGCAGTAAAAGGTTTCTCTTTCAGTCCTATAGAAGACTTTTCAATATAAATTACTTTTAATTGCACATTTATTCTTGTATGGGACTATAAGCAGGTATATATGACAGCGTTTGGTTGTACTTATATAAAAAATGTCACACTATAAATGATTTTTATTTCACAGGTGAAGAAAAAGTCAATAATTCATATTTCTATTCATACCAAATAAAATCAATCCATAGCATATTCTGCATTATTTTTATTTGGGAATTTTATTTCACAGTTTCTAGCTATTCTGTTTTTTGGTGTTGGTTTGCGGTTTTTTTGGTGTTTTTTTTTTTTTAAATTCTGATTATTAGTTCCTTTGTTCTTTGGTCTTTAAGGTTGTAGTCTGTCTCTGAAATTCCAGTAGCATTTGCTGAGAGTCCATTTGCTGCAACTAATTCTTACAAGTTTATGAACAATTTCAGTGACTAAGAAAATATTCCAAAACATGTAAGTATTGAGGTTACGTTTAAATTCTGTTCTGAATATGAAATACAGCAAAAATAAGAGAAGCACCTGAGAAAGGAGTGCTCCAGAACATAAAACTTAACTTCCTTGATCCTGCAAACAAACGCAGTTATGAACAACACTGCGTTCACTGACTTTGATTGGTTGAGCTGTAGATTTGAAGAAACTGCTGATTTTTTTGTAATTTCCTGGAACATAGTTTTAGAATGATGCCTAAAATATATGATAGGCACTTTCCTTTGCATAATCATAAATCTAAACAAATAAATGATACTAGTGATGATATTTCCCCTCTCAAAACTGTTACATCTTGCTATAGAAAAAGGGGGTGGGGTGGACACACTGAAGGAAAGAGGTAAATTGGCTTTTCATAGCATCAATGCAAAATCATTTTAACTTACTTACATAATGAAAATTATATGAGAAAATTGTGAGCTTTTGTGTCAACAAGACACACTTATGTAAAACATTCTCACCTTCAGTTACTACTATGGTTTCCGGTTTATACTGTTAAATTCATTAGTTTTTACAATGATCATTTTCATTAGGAAGAAAGGCAAATGCAAAAATATGATGTAATACCATCTGCAGACAAACTGGGAAGATGGATAAAACAAGCATTGCAAATATGCAGCCAGAGAACATAAACAGAAAAAAAAATTGTAAA
>NDXB01001155.1:12519-29573 GCA_002631895.1 Agapornis roseicollis | reverse complement strand
AAAAAGGAAAAAAAAAAAAATGAAAAAAAACAAAAAAAAAAAAAAAAAAAAAAAAAAAAATGTAAAAAAAAAAAAAAAAAACAACAAAAAACCAAACAAACTAAAAAACCCCACACCAAACCATAGTCCTTTGGAAATGTGTAACTGCTTATAACTGCTATTCCTATCTAAATTTTTACCAACATGCTTAAGGGTGTATACGCTGGAAAGGCCTGGGTTTCAGAAATTAACTAAAGCAAACATGTACTAGATGAAGGAAGTCATGTTAGACTTTATCATATAATACATATAATAGGTAGAAAGACCTGTACCTGGAGAAGAACTTAAAGATATGCCTTATTATAAAGATGAAAATGGTACCAAGAAGGACTAAGGTATTGAGGATTAATCAAAATAAGAGGAAAAGTCATGCACTAAAAAAAGTACAATTCTGAAATAGCTTTATTCAGTGACCATCTATTGTTTGAAAATTGAGAAATATATAACATTTCTAATTCTATACATTACTGTGACTCAAAGTAAGGTGTGGCATTTCTAACTCATGCACATCTTTCATGGATTCCAAAGTCTTACATTTTTCCAAATTTCCATTCAATTGATTTCCAGAGAGTGACATAGTACACATCTTTCAGATGTCTTTTGGGGTAAGTGTGAAGAGTGCTGATGATGACACATTGGAATCTTTAAATAAAGATTTGTCAACAATAAAAAAATAACTAAATTAAATTTTAAATCCCAACAGATCAAAAGGATTAAAAAAAATATTTTCTGGTCTGAAGTTGAATTAGTAGAGCAAGTTGAATGTGAAACTACAGTAAAGCAAGTAAGAAAATACTGAAACTTGAAGAAGGCATAAAACATAATAATAAAAATGTTTTGAAACATAGAAGTAGGATGAATTAGAGTCAGTGGGGCCACTAGATTTTCAAAGTACAAAAGGATCACTAAAGAAAGATGAGACCACTGCAGAAATAACAAGTAAATCCTTTCATCAGTGTTCACTATGGAGGTCAGGAAGGTTCCCTTATTCACAAGTGGTGAGATGGAGAAACTATTTTTTTAAAAAGGCACCAATAGAAGATGTTTTAGTGCAAGTTAATAAATTGAACATTAACAATTGTCAGGACCAGGCAATTTGTTCAAGAGTGAAGGAAGTGTATGAAGTATGAAGTTGCTGAGTTACTAACTGTGTCACATAAGCTATTGCTCAAATCAGACACTGCAACAGGAGGAATAAAAGACTGAAGAGACAGAACTCTTGAGAAAGGACTCCTGTGAAGACATGACAACTCAGGGAGCTGCAAAATAGTAAATTGGATATCCATCAGGAAAATAGATAGGAATCATGATTGTAAAATTAATAGATGCATAGACAAAAATGAAATATTTCGTAAAATTTCATATGGCTTTTATAGTAATCTCACCAAATCTATCAAATTACATTGAAAGTGTTAATGAGTATTAAATGCCCAACCCATGCTGTTCTTCCTAGTTTAAATTCCTTTTATTTCTTCAGTTTTCTATTAAATGCATTCTTCTTATGTCATCTATATTAATTTAATTTCATGCACCTACTCTGTATTCCTTTTTCACCTGCGATCTTAAGTTACTTAAAAAAAAATGAAAGGAACACAAAAAAAGCTCTGATGCACATTGATAGAAAGCTGCCACGGCTATTATCGGTCAACTTGCAGAATTTCCAAGGGTCCTTTTACAGTGAAATTCTGACAATGTTCCTTGTTAATTCAATGGTAAATGTATCTCCTGGGATAATGTACAACTCAAATTTCAACTTAGTGTTCATTCTGTTCAAAACACAATATCAAGTTAACAAGCAACACTGTCAAATCTCAGAGGCAAACACCCTGCACTATACAGATAAATGCACAGGAGAAGACGGTCAATTTTTGTGGGAGCTGGTCAAAATATCCCATTTATTCTCTTGAAGAACAACTGTCAGATTAAGAAAAAAAGCTTGGTAAAAATCTCAAGGAACAATTTGCAGGCACTGGATTTTCATGTGCTCCTTCTAATTGCCTTTCAAATTTTTTTTCAAGTGAAGAGGTAGACTAGATGAGGAGACATGTTTGGATTTAGCCATAGATTGTGGTGGGGTTTTAATTTTGCAGAACTGCAGATGTATAAATCAAGTAGGAATATAGTTCAACTACGCAATGTAGCTATGATTTAAGGACAGTTTCATTTCAGCTGCAAAACCCTGTGTCTTAATTATGCAAAGGATTAACTTGTCTCTCGAGAACAAAAGGAACAGGTCCCTGTTAGCCCCATTCCAGTTTTCTTTTAATCAATTAGAGTATTTAAATTAGATTTAAAGTTTTATGCAAGCAAAACCAGTTAAACCTTTAAAGTGAATTCTTCCCCAGGTTCAATTCCTCAGGTTTTGTTTGAGGAGGCCAAAAATTTGCCCTTTGAGTAGCACCTACAGTGCTCTGCTATATGAGATATAGCACATAACTCTCCAGTTCATTTTCTATCATGTTAGCAAAATACACCCCTTTATAAATTCTCAGTTTTTTCTGTAACTAGAAATATGAAAAGGGATTACAGTGCACATTGAGTTTAATAAAGAGCAAAAGGGAGATTTCCAGCTCTAGGTCAATTTGTTGCTTTGTTACCTACTGTTCTACTGCTTGCTGGTTTGGTTTAGTAATTGCACATTTTCTCTCTGCTTAATTCCTTTATTGTCCAATCAAAATTCCTTTATTGCCGAATCAAAAAGGCAAGGAAAGGAACAGTTTTTTTGTGACACAGTAAATATTTTCAAACTGCCCTCCCACTGGAGATGACTTTGTGTTAGTAAAAGTGGCTTTGAGAAACTATAAAGACACATTGCTTACCTCACCAGGGGGTGATGGCTTTCCAGTTTCTTCTTTTACTACAAAGCAAGTTTGACAAGAATTTTGAAAAGCTATTTGTTTTTCGGGGGAAGTTGCTATCAAACTAGCTGCAGATTTTTAAGTTGCATTCATATTTTTTCATCATTTCAAATGAAAAATCTCATAATGGTATTCAGAAAAACAGCCTTACCAAATAAAATCAGAACAAGTATATAGGGACAAAAAATGACAGGAAACAGCAAAGAGATATCTTAAAACAACTGAAGGATGTAGGAAGAAATTTAATACATGTAATTTGAAAAAAATGGGAACATGATAAATGAAAATACAGAGATAAAAGAATGCAGGAAATGAGAAGACATTTTTTGCAAATCCAAATATTACCTGCAATAATGAGCACTAGATGGAAAACAAGTAACAATCTCTCTTGAAAATGAGAGAAAACTCAGAGTTTGGAGCTCCAAGGCAATGAGCAGAAAAGTATAGAAATAGAAATTGAAGACCGTAGCCAGTGTAAAAGTTGGTTGTATATAATATATTGTACTCACTGTAGTAATAAAGAAAAGGGATGTAACTGTAGTAAGACAAGACCATGAGTAACACTTATATTATTATAAGGAATATTATATTATTATAAGGAATTATATAAATTCCTTAAATAATTCTCTTTTATCATGAGGATTTATTTCTTTTAAATGGCCAGTGTACCAGTATGCGTTGCTATGGTGATACAAAAGAAAGGGGAAAATATTTGTCTATTTGAATATTGTGTTGCTGGAACCCTGAAATGTTTTAAGTTGCACTTAGAATAACAGACATATTTTGGTCCTCCCAGGTTGAAACATTTTTGTTATCTCTACTGAATCTGCCCAGTAGGTTGAAACATGCTTACGAGGAACAGGGACATACCATCAATACTCCATAAGCAGGTACTAAAAATTAGCTCAATGAGCACTTTTGTTAAGATCTGAGATGACCTTGACTCAGACTGGTGCTTTAAATTGAAAGGTAGTTAGTAAATTAATGCTGATATATTGTCCTAAATTTTAGAAGCTCTTACATAGTACAGATTATCATGTTAATGTAAGAAGTAACACTTAACATTTTTAATAAGAATATGGTCAGAAACTATTCATAACTCTAGCACAACGGAAAAAGATTTATTAATCCACTGTCTACTTTCTAGTTGGTTGGCAACACGCAATGTAAAACACACATGCAAAAAAGTAAATTCCAACACATTCATGTCAGAGGCTTATAGAGGAACAATCCCCACCTGTTCATTTCCACAACACATTCATAAGTTTTGATAATTATGAACACATACAGTTCAAAATATTTAAATTTACTATTTTAATTACATGATATCACTGATACCTGATCAATTAGCTTTCAGCATGCCCTGCACTTCTCTTTGGACCTGTGGATTACTTCATAACATAAGCTCTGCTTATTTTCCAGATGTTGGAAAAACTCACTGTTGCCAAATAAAACATCTGTGGTGGATCTTTTCTACATAAAGACCTTTTAAGCAAAACACCACCTCAGTGCTCTTAGGTTTTTTCATAGATTCACTCAACAACTGATGTCGGGTTCCCAGATTATACACTTTCATGTTGCACTAACAATATCTTCCTGCACTCCGTGAATTCTTGTTTTCAATTTCATGCTTCTCAGTACCCCTTAACATAGCTTTCAGTTCTTTTCTAACTCATCTTTAGCCTTTCTTTCCCCTGGTCATTTTGCAGTCTAATACATCATTATTCTCACTAGACAAAATACACCTCTTCTGTGGTCTGCTATGAAAAACAACTGACGGAAAAAAGCACCTTCACATTAGGAGTCCTAGCACCAAGAAATATTAGAATTACTAGCTGATTGAGATAAGCAGTAGGAGGAAAAGGCTGCAAAAAACTGTGCTAAAAAAATTCCCATACTGTTACCTTACCTCAGACTGTATACAATCCATCATTTATCTGATTTCTTTCAAATCATATTTTATCACTACATGCTTCTCAGCCAAAATGTCTTTCTTCTTCCTGATGCTAGTCTTAACAACAAAGAGATACCATTGCCATCTGTAATAACTAATAGTAGGAATTGCAACTCCAACACATAGCCCAGTTAGATGTAGGAGGTATGACTCATTTGCAAATAAGATCTGGAAGTGTTAGGGGAGTTAGAGAACACCAGAATCAGGTGAGTCTGGTATCATGCTACCTTGAAACTGATGTATGTTTTGGTGAACAGGAGGACTGGGACTGAAAAGACAGTTTTAAATCCAAGAATTTCTAGTTTTACATTACCTCTCCTGAAAAAACACATTTGTTAACAGCAATAACAATAAAACAAAAAAGTAAAATGGTAACTATATGCCTAGGACATACAATTATGAAATAAGCATATAATTCCAACAAAAAGAAGTTACAAGATTTTCATAGGTATGTGGGCTACAGTTACTGCAGTGTAATTGTTACCCATTGTAAGTGCTACCCACTGAGGTTCTATTAGTTAACAGAGTGAAATAGCCTCATAGTTTTATGCATATTGGTACAGCTAAGTGATCATCTTATGCAGGTCCCAGTGAATGAGACAAAAAAGAATACTATTTATTTGATGTTACATATTTTTAATTATTTGCTTGATAATATTTCTCATTACCTGTAAACATTTGTTCTCAAATCTGAATGTATGCCTACACCTCATTAACTTCATAAAAGGCTTATTTCTGCCCTAAAAGTCTACAGTACAATACATACTTTTTACAGCATGGCAACTCTGTGTTTAGCTTAACCATTACTGTGTGTTGTGTTGCAATTCAGAGATTTCATTTGTGGCACACTAAGATTATATTTTTGTTTAAACAATGATATAGGCCTATGCTTCGCTTTGTCCCAGTTAGGCTCCCAGGCAGAGCTACAGGTTGGGCAAAGAAGAGATTGAGTGCAGCCCTGCAGAGAAGGGCTTGGAGGTGGTGGTCGATGAGAACATGAACATGAGCCGACTGCAAGTGTGCGTTTGCAGCCCAGAAAGCCAACCGTATCCTGGGCTGCATCAAAAGGAACATGATGAGCAAGTTGAAGGAGGTGATCCTGCCCCTCTACTCTGCTCTTGTGAGACCTCACCTGGAGTATTGTGTGCAGATCTGGTGTCCTCAACATAAAAAAAGGACACGGAAGTGTTGAAAAAAATCCAGAGGAGGGCCACGAGGATGATCAGGGGACTGGAGCATCTCCCATATGAAGATAAGTTGGGACTGTTCAGCCTAGGGAAGAGAAGGCTGCATGGAGACCTCATAGCAGGTTTCCAGTATCTGAAGGGGCCCTTCAAGACAGGGCAAGGGTAATGGGTTGTCTGACAGGACAAGGGGTAATGGGTTCAACTTAAACAGAGGAAGTTTAGATTGGATAGAAGGAAGAAATTCTTTCCTGTGAGGGTGGTGAGACACTGGAATGGGTTGCCCAGGGAAGTTGTGAATGCTCCATCCCTGGCAGTGTTCAAGGCTGGGTTGGACACAGCCTTGGTTGGCATGGTTTAGTGTGAGGTGTCCCTGCCCGTGTTGGGGGGTTGGAACTTGATGATCTTGAGGTCCTTTCCAGCCCTAATTATTCTATGATTCTACAAATATTTTAAAATCTTGGACAGAGGACTGACAGTCTCTGACATAAAGATCAGTTTTCAAATGAGAGATTTTCAGATTTTTTTCCCCCTCTTTTATGTGCGATAGCCCATAATAAATGAGCAAACTGTACTTCAGGATTGTAGCTCAACTGCAACATGGAAATTAATTGTGCCAATCAGTCAGCAAGTAGCAACCTGTCACAAGTGCCTGCACATGTTAACTGTGAAATGAGTCAAAAGAATGAATATCCAGCATGAAAGCCTTCTGAGTGCACAGTACATAGTTATGTCTGCCTACAGTAATATTCACAGCACAGCTGTATTTGCTGTGCCAAACAGAGATACAAGTCTAAAGCCAAAATGGTATTAATTAAGCAAGGGCTGTAGGGTCACCACAGGCTGATCCCAGCATCACAAATGATTTGGAGCCTCCAGTTCCTCCTGTGTGCTGGCCAAAATAATTGTTCTATATCAGGCTGTGCTTGGAAAGACAGCTCTAGAAAGCATGTTATTTGGGTAACCTCTTGCAATTAAACCATGGATAATCCACTTGTTAATGCTTGTCATCATGGAAAGACTCTTTAAAAATCCTAGATACGTTATTTCTGCCCACTATGACCATCTGCAACAATCAGACCCTTGGAATAAATTTTGTAGTAGTACATTTTGAACTAAGACTATGCTGAAATTTAGTGGCTTGGAAAGGCTGTGGGGTTTATACATTTTATAATATATTGCGTGTGAACCATGTACATATGTTATTATTCCCATATTAAATTTATTCTAACAAAGTAACTTTTCCCAGATAAATCTTTAATTCTCTATTTCTGTTAATGGAGAATGGCTCAGCTATCACCTCTGTATATGTACCATTGCTGGAGAGAAGAAACAAAATGAACACGAAAACCACCAGAACTGCATTTCTAGGAAATGAAAACTAAGGATGCAAAGGTTTATGTTAAGGGACACATAAATCTCTCTTGGAAAAGAAGTAGGGGGAGATACCCAGAATCCATAAGAGAAATCCAAGCAGAGGAGCTGAGGCTTAAATGGAGCCGCTCAGCATTTGCCCAACAAAACTTTAAGGCTCAGTATTAAAGGGCAGTAGCCATCCCCAAGTTTAAAAACATTTATTTGGGATAGGTATCAATAACATTGAACGAGGCATACCAGAACAGCCAAGATAAATTCTTCTTGTTAAATATTGATAATTTTGAGAATTAAGTATTTTGTTCATAACCCAGTTTCCATCATCATAATTAAGACCACAATCTTTTGATTTGCTAAAATAATTTTGTACTGATTCTTACCCACACAGACCACTTTGAAATAGAGAAGCATCTAGGTGAGGGTAATAAATCTGCAGCACATTTCCCCAGAGCCAAAAGGTTGAAATCAAACAGTGTATACATGTCACATGTATCTATACCTCTAAAGGATTTAAAGGCCTCAGGCACAGTTTAAGGTATTGCAGCATCCTGCCAAATCAAATTAAGATTCATTGTGAGGACTTGCAGTGCATTTTTTTTTTTTCTGGGGAATAATTTCCACTGAAAGCACCTGTTCTGCAAGGGATAGGCAACAATAAGATCCCTAAACCTTCATGGTAATTTGGAAAAAGAAAAGGATAAACCATTTATAATTAAAGACTGTTTGTTTGTGTCTACTTACCGCACTTTAATATACCTATTACCATAATATTTATTGCTATTTACATGGACATTAAATGAAAACAAAAAAACCTGATGCATTCAATTTAGAAATTTCTTTCTGCTATTTGTCTCCCCAACACACACACATAGAATATTGCTACTTGTACCTAAAAAAGAGTAAGTCCTAATCTCAAGAAAGCCTTACAGCTTCTTACTCATAAAACGTAAATAGAGAAGAGGCATCTGGAAATGAAATTGTATGTGCATGGTCAGAATTTTAGCTACTCTTAACAGCATCCTTGCTTGGTAACGTATATTTTGCTAAGATCATTTAACACTATAAGCAAATAATCTTTTTTTGTTCTCACCCACTGAAAGATTCACGAAGCATGACACCTTCCATCAGACCACTGAGTACTACTACACCAAATGTGTTTAACAAGTGAAGAAAATCTAAGGAAAATCTGGAAAACTCAATCAGGGTACTGTAGAGAGCTATGTAAGTTTTAAAGCCAAATATATTGTGACAGACGTAGAATCAAGCTTTCATTCAACATTAAGAGCTGAGGGGGAAGAAAGAATAAGAAGGTGAAGTTTAAATGGAGATTTTTCTTATTTGGCTTAAAATTAACTAGAAATCAACCAGGAATTCTTTATGTAAAAGATGATTGAGACATCAGAGAAACTAATGAAAGGTCTGACTACAATTTTTAATAAAGTGAGCTAAAGAAGTAACAAAGATGATATATATATATACTTTCATAACTGAAACCAAGGAGCAAACAAGTTTGACTCAAACACCTGGTATTGGTAACATTAAGACTCTTTAATGTAAGACAAGATGTTTAGGGTTGTACAACATCAGGTTTTCAGAGTTGGTATCAAGAGATGTGTCCAAGTTTGAAGGTTAGTCTAAGTGCCCAGGTAGAAATTTTAAGTTATGGAATCCACTAGTATAGAACAATTCACAGACAAGCTAAAAGTTGCCAGGACTCAAGACAGAAGACTTACCAATTGCAAATGTAAGTCTTATGATGTCGCCACATATGCTATGGAAAATATCATAAAGGCAAAAAGAATGTCCCACAGCCATGAATAACAGGATATGAAAAAAATTTTATTCTGAGTTCACGACTTCTACAGTAACAGAAGCACTAATGGTTACACTTGAGCTGAAGTTTGTAGTATGATTTTTAAGCAAAGCTTTGCACTGAGGATAGTGGCTGCTGTTGGTTCAAATACCTTAACAAAGTTACTAGAGAATGCCTGGTCAACTTCTACCTAGACTGTGAAGTCAGATATAAATGAAATTCCAGTCACAGTGCTAAGCTCCAGAAATAGTAAACAAGGGATTAATTTAAATGCCTATTGACAAATACCTACTATAAGCAAGAATTCCATAACACAAGGAATACCTTGAGCTCAGTTAACATAGAATCCTGCACTTCTAAGAATGAGTACTCCAAGATTTGAGCACAGTTGACACCATGTGAAAGAGAAGGGAGACGAATGTCCATAAAGGTAGTTCAATATTTATCAACCTATACTTTAAAAAACTAAACATGCAGGAAGCAAGCTTGCACTTGAAACCTTTTCCTGTGTGGAATCCCTTGGGGAGCCAAATGTAGAGTTCTATCTCCCACCAGAAAGTCTGCATCACTGTAGCACCTGTGACTGCCTTGAGCACATCTGCAGTCTAGTGAGAGAAATCTACAATAAATTCTTACTCATGAAATTACTGACAAGGCATTACCTGGGGGGGTTTAGAAGGACAATCAAATTATTTAGATTAAAAAAAGAAGATATGAAATTACTTACAGATGTGATCAACTATCTTTCTGAAGTATGTACAAATATACATAGAGAAACTTGTGGGCTAATGAACTGAAAGTAAATGTTTGATGGAGAAATCCATAAGTAAAACTTCTGTCCCCAAATGCTAAAGTCATGTAGTGCACATGCAGTCACTTTTTGATGCCCCAGAAAGCAACATTGGCATCAACACTAGTACATAGGCAGCATTTCTTTGTAGTAACTTATAGAAACTTGACAGAGATAGACAGTGATTATGATCAGGTAGAAATGCAAAACTTGTTGCATAAATTTTTTATGTGAAAAACTCAGTTTACGCCTTTGGAGCAAAACCAGATTGTAAGAGAAATTGCAAGCCAAATTTCTATGATGAAGCTAGTGCTTAGCTGATCAAAATTCTGCAGCATTCTTCTGCATGATATGCTGAGACTGATAAGGTGGTTGCCAGTACTAGAAGATAGTCCACCAGATAGAACATACTTTACAGTACATCTATGCACAAAAAATAAACTAGCAACATGTCACAGTACATCTGTATGCCTGATGGAGGACTTGAATCAATCAAAAAAAGCACTGAATGGTAAGGCTTGCCACAGGCTCTAAAAAAAAAGTCTTATTCCTGTGATGAATACTTGTGAGGTAAGGACCACCTGAGCTGTGTTGGAAATAGTATTTTATTTATAGGAAGAATACCAAGGCAATCTTGAGAGATTTAAACATGGCATCAAATTAACAGTCCAGACTGTAAAAACCACATTTCAGAGATGACAGCACAGATACGGGATTTTCAGAGTTGAAGTCAAAAGGGACACTTCAACAAATAAGACCTAGCCCAACTCCAGGAGAATTTAAGGATTAAGCCTTGCCTCCTAGGCTAGCTGATGAAGAAGGCATAAAGAAAGGGGCACAAGTAGTACCAATGATATAAGCAAGAAGAGGTAATCTGTACTGAAGAATTTTTATTATGAATCAATTGGGTCATAATCCGATGTCAGAGCCAATTTCCTTGGTTGGTAACATATCTTTTACTAGAGGGATAAAAGACAACAAATTCCTTTACAAAAGACCAACAATAAAACTGTTAGACTCAACTAGCAAGGTATGGTACAGGATGCAAAATTTAAAAGGTGAAGGTTGCACCAGGACCTTTCCCTCTATAGGTTTATTTAGGCTCCAGAAATATTGCAAGGGTTTAATTTAAATGCCTATTCACAAATACCTACTATAAGCAAGAATTCCATGATTCAAGGAATACATGGAGTTCAGTTAACATGAAATCCTGCATTTCTAAGAATCATAGAATGAGTATCCCGAGATTTGAGAACAATTCTCACCTAACTATAGGTTTATTTGAATGCTGCACAATATCATAGTACCTTTGGAAAACAAAAAAACCAAGCACATTTGTGTGAGAAAAAGCCCATATAGTTTCACAAGGGTGAAACTATACTGCACCTCTGTATTATTGCAGCATGTGGCCCATGGAATACTTCAAAAGCAGCCTGGCCTCACTGAAGTCAGTAGAAAATTTGAAGCCACCTTCATTGGAGCCAGGATGAAAGTCAGAGTACAGACCCATTGACTTCAGCAAGGCTACTAATTGTCTTAAGCTATGCACAAGCATGAATCTTCAAAGGAGCAGGGCTTTGAACAATTTGATTGTGTGTATTTACCAGCTGACAACACTGTTTTGAAGCAGGCTGTGACAGTGAAAGGTGCTTTGAATGAAATTAAGTGCACATTTTACTGAACCTCAGTTATATAAAGTTTAAATGAAATGAGCATTCTGGACCAGCAGTATCAGTCTCCTATTGTGAAATAAATTAGGTAACTAAAAGAGTAGCAGCATCATGCAGGGGAGCCCAGGAGCCATGGGTGTTCTAGCTCTGCATCAGGGAACCATCCTTCTAGCCAAGCATTTTAAGGTTTCCAGACCTGCTGTTTTCAGGCTCCTTACATTTATGGAGTAAAAAACAGAGATCTCCAGACTGAGAACATTTCAGGGCATCAAGCTTTAGTTTATCTTAAAATAAAGATAACTTTTATTAAAAAATTACCCTCGCACTTTTAAATTACTACATTTAAAAACTATCACATGAGTTAGTGTTTTTAAGAAAAAAAGATTGATTACTGAAGTATCTTTTTTTAAAGCAGGTTACTGAAGATGTTGACAACCATTAACTACTTTGTTAACTTCATACTTAAGAATACTACTATTTAAATAAAAATATAACATTTAGTCCATAATATGCAATCAGGTCATAGCATATAAAATAACAGCATGTAAATATAAAATGCTGTGTAATAGCATGTAAAAATAAAAGTCATTAATGAAATACACTGTAATGTGATTTACAATTTTAATTTTCTCCTGCCTAAAAAGCAGTAATAAAAGCCAGGTTCACTGCATAAAGAATTACCAAAGTCCTCCATTTGTAATTATTACTTGGGAAGTCAAATCAATTAGGGTTTTATCATTATAATTCAGTTCTCTAAGATGTTTTTGTAATTAATATTATGTTCAATTTGTTAATGTTTTCCTATACAGAGGACATTTGAAGAATTGACTACTAAAGGACTGGAAAATTCATGAGAAAAGCACAATTTAAATTAATATGGCAGAATACTTTTGATAAATGAATCTCATGTTTATATCGATGAACACCTGAGACACAATTTAGATCCTAATATAAGTTCAGCTACCTAGGGAACATAAATTATATTTTATTATTTATACCACTGATCAAAATAATGAGGGGTTCACACATCAGGAGAAAAACACTGAAGGTGTTCTTCATGAAGAAGCTATATACTAATATCTAATTATTAAAATTCTGAAAAATAACCAACTTTTGAGTGAGAGTTTTCTCATATTTCAGCTTTCTTATCAGAAAGTATGTACTGTATAGTCTAATATATTTTATATTGAAATATTTTTTCATTCCCATTATGAACCTGAAGCACAAACTGGAATGTACTCCACCATGTGAACTTACCAGTCAGCCTGGTTGAGAATCTGCTTGGAACATCCTTGTTTTGTTCTTGAACTGTTCCCCTTATAAAAAACCTACTGATAAGAAGCAGCAAAATCGCCACGACCCACCCCAACACAAGCTGAGGACAAGCAGAGCCAGGGCCAGGAAAACCTAAGGTTCACCATATTCCTGCAAGTAAACATGTTTTGGAAGAACTGAGCCAAAGCTGTCTGCTGGTAGACTACACCATTGCTAGCCAAGCTATTCAACTCAAACAAACTTATCTAGCTGAGAGTTTTGTAGGCAACTTGAAGTACAGTGCAGAATAAAGACACATCTTTGCATATTAAGAAACAAAGACCTTTTTGATGGAGGCTAATTACTTTGTATGCTGCAAAGAGTAAATAAATTATCTGGAATGTGAGAAACCTTTGAACATGTTTGTTCCACCTCTACCATGTATCAGAACACAGGTTGAATTTAACAACATGACTTACTAGCTTTAGTATCCTGGGCTGCATCCAAAGGAACATGATCAGCAGGTCAAAGGAGGTGATCCTGCCCCTCTACTCTGCTCTCGTGAGACCTCACCTGGAGTATTGTGTGCAGTTCTGGTGTCCTCAACATAAAAAGGACACGGAGCTGTTGGAACAAGTCCAGAGGAGGCCACAAGATTGATCAGGGGACTGGAGCATCTCCCATGTGAAGACAGGCTGCGAAAGTTGGGGCTGTTCGGTTTGGAGAAGAGAAGGCTGCATGGAGACCTCATAGCAGCCTTTGAGTATCTGAAGGGGGCCTATACTGATGCTGGGGAGGGACTCTTCATTATGGACTGTAGTGACAGAACAAGGGGTAACGGGTTCAAACTTAAACAGGGGAAGTTTAGATTGGATAGAAGGAAGAAATTCTTTCCTGTGAGGGTTGTGAGATGCTTTAATGGGTTGCCCAAGGAAGTTGTGAATGCTCCATCCCTGGCAGTATTCAAGGCCAGGTTAGGCAAAGCTTTGGTTGTCATGGTTTAGTGTGAGGTGTCCTGCTTATGGTAGGAGGATTGGAACTAGATGGTCTTAAGGTCCTTTCCAACCCTCACTATTCTATGGTTCTATGATTCTATAATCCATAAGAAGCATTCATTACCAAAAAAAGTTCTTTTCAGAATATTTTTTGAAACAAAGTGTTCATAAAGAAAAGATACATTCAGTGAAAAAAATAATAACATTGAAGTTCTTACTTTCATGAGTGTTTTTTAATCCCCCTTCTCTCCCCTGTGTGAAACAAAGTTAGAAACCTGTATTTTTAAAGGAAGTTTACAAGGGAGACAGCCACTCACCTTTGAAACTCACTGGTCGTTTCTAGAGCTTCTTTCCTAAGGGATCCTCAGCATACAAATAGTTTTGAAATTATGACTCAGAATTAGTCAGAAAAAAGTTTGTGAAAATAAACTGCAAACTGCTTGTTCTGGGTTTAGCAATAGCAATTTTATTCCTTCTTAGTAGCTGGCGCAGCACTGTGTTTTGACTTTCAGCCTTGGAACAAACACCAATGGTTTTAGTTGCCGCTAAGTGATGTTTACGCTGACCAAGGACTTTTGGAGTCTCATGCTCTGCCAGAGAGGAGGGGAGGCCAGAAAGAAGCAGAGACAAAACAGCTGACCCAAGCTAGCCAAAGAGGTATGTCATACCACGGCATGTCATGCCTGGGGCACGCTGTTGGTCGGGCTCATTTTTGGTGGGTGGTATCGTATTCTCTTCCCTTGTTATTTCCCTTATCATTATTATTATTATTGGTGGTAGCAGTAGTGATTTGTGTTATACCTTAGTTATTGGGCTGTTCTTATCGCAACCTGTGGGAGTTACATGTTTTCTAATCTCCTCTCCATCCCTCTGGGACCTGGGAGGCAGAGGGAGAGGTAGAAACTCTGTGGCTGACTGGGTTTAACCACGACACCACTTTATAAAAAAATATATTTTATGATGCTGTGCTGAAATATTATTTTAAATATATGTACATAACCTTAGCACTGTATTTTTTACCATGTTTGAGGATCTTTTGCACGAGGTAATGTCTTATTATGTCACTGTTATTAATTTAAATCCATTCCTTGATTCTGGGCTACAGTTGGGCAATTATATTTATAAGTGGTCATGCTGAATAATCTTGTCTAGCCTTTTACTATCAGCGAGCAAGCTTTAATTTCCACAACAAAACAAACAACTTCATAATAAAGAATCCATGAAGTTGTTACATGATACTAGGTGTTTGTTGGGGATTTTGTGGTTTGGTTTGGGATTTTTTTTACACCTTTGAATGAGATTATATGCAGAAAACAGATGAAACATTTCAAGTAATGATGTAACCATAAATTTTTTAGAGCAATTTACTTTATATTTTTACTTTTTTTGCAGGTGGCAGTTTTCTAACTCTACCATATAGAACTCAGGATATTAAAAGCTATAAATGCTGGTGAAATCCTGATCCTGATGAAATCAGATGGAGTTTTCCCTTGAATTCAGTCACACCATTAAACTCTTTTTAGCTTAAGAGGAAAAAAAAAAACCTACTTCAAAGACATTTTGAGTACAACATTTTGGCCTGTAATAGGGATTACATATAGCAAACCCACAAAAACTTACTAGTCTTGGCAAAACAATATTTCCAAGTGCTATTTTAGTTTTGTTATGTTCTGTTGCTGTGGTTATTTTTTTCTTTTCTTTTGGATTCTGTTTTAACTCTCTTGCATGAGTTAAGGTCTTTACAGTGCCACATAGACAAGGAGTAACTGCTGCAGCTTTCATAATGCTGCACAACACAGTGTTTAATATTCCCTCATCGCACTCAACTGCTCTGCAAGATTGGGGTGAAATGAAGGGTCTTACATTTCCCTGATTTCTAATTTCTCTGAGCATATAATCTGTTTATCCCTTTCTGACAGAGGGCACATTTTCTCCACTTTGTCCTTACAGTCACGCATTAAAGTGACAGTGACCACATGCTTTGTCCTCCAGCTCTGTGTAGCTGACAGTTTCCACTGGAGACCCAAGCTGAGCTCCTATCACCTCGCAATCATCATTCCTGGCAGCACCTTTCTGCTCAGGCTCATATGAGATATTTCAGTTTGTGTAAAGGGAGCACCAAGAATCCTAATTTTCATAAAACAGATTTTCTTCTCAAAATTGTATGCTGTGTGGTTACTGCCTCTAAAATATCAGTGTTTTTCCAAAGCCAGGTTAAAAAGGCATTTTGCTAGCAATAAAGAAGGTCTTAATGCACCTGACAGGATTTTGGTCTAGCTTGAAAATATCAGTAGAGGGATAAAAAATAACAGGCTTGGTGCTGGTTCAATGTGGTGTGCCAACACTGAAAGTAGGCCAGATGATTAGCAGGACAAATGTTAAAATCATTAGTGACTAATTTTCTGAGCAGAAGGAGCTGAGTGAAAGTGGCAAGAACTAGCATTGTATGTTTTCAGTGATAAAGTTATTAAGAACTAGCATGTATAAGATCTCTAATGATTAATGGCTACATTAATGTAAGCAGAAAAGATGACTCCTTTGGTTCTTCAAGACTACCAAAATCCACATTGTCCTGGTTTAGTCTGGGACAGAGCTACTTTTCTTCCTAGTAGTTGGTGCAGTGCTGTGTTTCGGCTTTGGTCTGAAAGCAGTGCTGATGACCCACCAATGTTTAGTTCTTGCTATGCAGCACCTACCCTGATAAAGAGCTTTTCAGTCTCTCATGTTCTGCCAGTGAGGAGGGGCACAAGCAGCCAGAAGGAAGCAGAGACAGGGCACCTGACCCAAACCAACCAAAGGAGTATTCTATACCACAGCACATCATACCCAGTACATAAACAGACTAGGGGAGGAGGTACCTAGAAGGGACTGAACCCTACTCAGGTCACGCTCAGTATCGGTCAGCAGGTGGTGAACAGTTGTATTGCCTATCAGGGCTGGTTTGTTTTTTTAACTTTCCCCCTTTTGGTTTTATATTTTCTCCCCTTAATTCCTTTACCATTCCTATTAGTCATAGTAGTAGTAGATTGTGCTTTAGTATCAAACTGTTCTTATCTCAACCCACTGGTTTTACATTTTTTCAATTCTCCTCTCCATCCAGGCCAGGGAGTGGGGGGGGGGGGG
>NDXB01001153.1:44961-61007 GCA_002631895.1 Agapornis roseicollis | reverse complement strand
AAAGAAAAAATAAAAAAAACATCTTAAATTTTTTTTTTTTTTTTTTTTTTCCTCTCTCTCTCTACATTTTTTTTGATAAATAGAATCCTGGCTAGCATTTGAAAGAATTCATCATTTCCTCATTTGGTAATTTCTTGTGAATTAAAATACTGCATGACGGAAGATTTTCTAATGCCAAAACCAAACTGTTTGAATAGAAATAAATTTGTTCTCTGCAAGGTACTTGTTCCCTGTCAATCCAGTACTTCTCATGTGCACTAAATTCACTTCAAAGAGAAGAGTCCATGGGAATTAAAGTTGAATTCTTGGGGTGTCTTGCTGTGCTTGATTTTAATTTCATTACAACATATTAAGCCCATTCAGGACACTTTACACCAGATACCTGATGGTTTAGGGTTCTGTTGCAGGATCCATACACTGCAGTACAGTTTGCTGTAAATGTGTCAGTGCCCCACATGCACCTAACAAGCCCTGTTTTTTGTCTAAGAATATTTTAGTCTCAAGATTTTCATAGGAAGCTGCAAACTACAAAAACATCCATCAGCTAAGGAAGACTGCACTACCAAAAACTAAGGGAGTGAATATTCTTGGCAAATTCTTTACCAGTTGTACATGAAAACAGGAGATGTATCCTAGCTTTTAATGGCAATTTATTTCAGTGGTGTAAAGTTGGGGCATCTTGTGAAGCCTTGTGTTTGGGAAGATTGTGATAGACAACGTGACAGTAGCTCGTAAGTGTGCCCAAAGACATGGGAATGGGCTCACTACAGAATTTTGGTTAGCATTCGCTGATGTCTTGTAGGATTTGACAGAATGTGCAGATGTTGTGTTGACTGCTCTGTTTACAAGAGGAGTAGTGCAGATTTAGGACTTCAGATTTCACAAAAATGACAAACAAAAGATCATTTTTCCAATCAAGAGAAAATTGCCGTACCCTTGCTTACGAAAGATTCTTTTAAACAATATAACTAGACTGTCTGGTCTCAGCTTTGAGAAACTCAAGGAGAGGAACAGGGTCAAATGAGTCTGATCTATATCTACTTGCCCTGGATGTTCCTGTGCATTGCTTAATAATTTCCCTCTCTTCGTTGGTTTGATTGAAAGTTCATTAAAAAAAAAAATGAGGATGTTCTATTTTTTGAGGTTTTTTTTTGTTTTGTTTTGTTTTGTTTTGTTTTGTTTTTTATTTCAGAGGAGGATTTGGCAATGGGTCAGAATTACTGGAGGACTTTTTGGCAGAGACAGTAATGAAACAGCCTTTTCTTCTTTTGCTGTTCTGTACAAACAAGCAGCGGCAGGGGATTACTAAAACCCAAAGTGAATTCTAAGATCTGAATTCATCAGCTGTATACATGAAAGGGTATGGAATACATCTGATGGCATGTCACCCAAAACAACATTCATTCTCTCTACTGCAAAGTGCAAAACTAAATTCAGACAAAAATATAATATTTATTATATGGAAGTGCCAGCACTGATCTGCTCTCCAGAGGAGCAAAAGCTTCACCTGAAACTAACTCATGTCCAGCATGATCAATCATAACATAAATCAGCCATAGTAAGTAGGTGGTAGACAAACAAGCAAAATGTAAAATTAACTTGGTATGTGGTGGTGGTTGATGAGAAAATGAACATGGGCTGACAGTGTGTGCTTGCAGCCCATAAAGCCAACCGTATCCTGGGCTGCATCAAAAGGAGCGTGACCAGCAGGTCTAAGGAGGTGATCCTGCCCTCCTGCTCTGCTCTCATGAGACCTCACCTGCAGTATTGTGTGCAGTCCTCAACATAAAAAGGACATGGAACTGTTGGAACAAGTCCAGAGGAGGGCCACAAAGATGATCAGGGAACTGGAGCATCTCCCATACAAAGACAGGCTGGGAAAGTTGGGGCTGTTCAGCCTGGGGAAGAGAAGGCTGCCTGAAGACCTCTTAGCAGCCTTCCAGTATCTAAAGGGGGCCTATACGCATGCTGGGGAGGGGCTCTTCATTAAGGACTGGAGTGACAGGACAAGGGGGAATGGGTTCAAACTTAAACAGGAGAGGTTTTGATTGGATATAAGGAAGAAATTCTTTCCTGTGAGGGTGGTGAGATGCTGGAATGGGTTGCCCAGGGAGGTTGTGAGTGCTCCATCTGTGGCAGTGTTCAAGGCCAGATTGGATGAACCCTTGGGTGGCATGGTTTAGTGTGAGGTGTCCCTGCTTATGGCAGGGGTGTTGGAACTAGATGATCTTAAGGTCCTTTCCAAGCCTAACTATTCTATGATTCTAGAAAGTGGAGTTTCCAAATAAAGAGGGAAACTATTAATTTATTTTCAAGAGATCAACAACTTTGAAAATGCAATTGATCTCACAAAGGTGAGACTGAAGCTCAAAGGTGCTTTCTTCAAAATGGAATACTTGCATCTTCAATTTCCCATAGTCAAGGCTTGATTTTAAAGAGGTCCAACGACAATCATACATAGTCTTCAAGTTGGGAAAGAAATTACCTCACAACATATAGCAGCCTGGCACAACAGGATCAAGAACAATGGGAGAGGAAGTTAAAAGATCAATCCTAACCACACCGTGAACGCTGCCAAGAATAAGTTTTCTATATTGAATATTAATCTTCAGATACATTTCAATGTCCTTTTTGGTCCTGATGCTCCATATAACGTTTTCTGAAACAGACTTTTTATGTCAGTCAACATGTGTACAGATAATGAGGCCAACAAATTTGTCAAGGCAAGGTGAGGAAAAGGAGCTGGGGGAGTCAGGAATTTGTGAAAATGTATATATAAAGACGAGAAAAAAGATGTATATTGTGTTTCTAGAGGAAGAATAAAGGTTTGTGACTTTTCCATCCCTGTTTACAACAGACCTCTTCTTCTTACATGTGTCCTGCTAAGAAAACGATAAATGTTATTTTCCACCTTTCTTTGACAGTGTTTCTCCTTCTTCCTTTTCCCTGTGAAACAGGAGGTTTTCTGGATCCTGGTTTCAATCTCTTACTCCTGTTTGTACGGATGTGGGTGTTTTCAGGACATCCCTGGACAGTTATTGAACCACTGACTGGTGTAGGCTCTGTTACAGATGGATTTCATTCAAGACTGGTGGTATTATATTAATGGGTTTAATTTAAACAGGACTAGCCTTGCTAGCCAAATTACTGCCATTTAAATCAATTGGCTTAGGGGAAAAAACAGTCTGATCGTAGCCATTAGACTTCAATTTATTACTGTATCAGTTTTTTAAACTGGATAAGGCATATTGCTCAGTGTCTGTCCTCCCGCCCTTTGGTGCTGCTCCCCTCCCCCCCCATACAGTAATAAAAGACCCAGAGGAAAAAAAAAATCTGGAACATCACATTAATTTAAAGTCAATGTTTCATGAGCAAAGACCAGATATCTTGTGAAAGAGACTCTCCATAGGATCCAATACTTGCCTTTGATGTCACCTCATTAAATTGAGATTCAAATGATCTAACAGATGTATTAGTTTAAAAAGACATTTTGCTGCATTTTTTAAGATAGAAAAAAGTCGCAATGCCTCTTTATTTTATTTTTTTTTTTTTTACACTTTTCAACCTGATTCAAATAAAAAAGCAAAAGGGAAGAAAATGCTTTAGATGTGCTCTTTTGATTTTTTCCAATCTTGCCTGAATAAAATGGAATGGGAGATCAAGAACACTCAATTAATTTCAACACTGGGTGTCAGAGGGAAAAGAAGAGGGAGGAGGGGGTGGAATATTATAGATGCACAACACTTAACAAATGCATAGATTGAAAGAAGGAAATATGGGGGGGGGGGAGGGGGAGAGATAAAAAACCATGTCTGTATTTTATTGCACTCGGTAAGCTTTTCACTTGTATTTATAGCTGCAATTATATCTCAATGAGGTTTGTCTACAGTGTTGGCTTCACGCTAATTTTCCCCCTCACTGCATTCTTGGAATAGGCTCGGACTGTTTATGAACCAGACATATTGACCTCATTTACAGCTAGCAGTTTAAATCCATAATTTTTCCACCCACAATCCCTCTTTGACATTCCAGCGATGTGGCCGGCTCACTGAGACTGAACTAAAAGTCTCACACTTCATTGAACACCATTATGCGGCTTTATGCTTATAAGCCTGTTTCCCTCGGCTGCCTTTCAGCTTTGCTGGAGATCCGTTTGGCCACAGGCCGGCAGTGATTAACTGGAAGAATCCAATAAATCAGCCTGTCAGCCAGCAGGCTCTCCTCACTGTGTCTACAAATCGACATTTGGATTTGCACTCTCTTCCTCCTTGCCTCCCTTTGCTGTTCCTCCCTCCACCTTCTTCCCTGCCTCTCTCTCCTCTGCCACTATCCTCATCTCCCACCACTCTTTGCCTGCCTTCCCTGGGGATCACAGGCACCTCTTTTCTCCCTGCTATAAGGTGAACTTGAAGGAAGGCTATAGTTAGTATGGCTGGACCTTGCAAACAGTCATTTGGTGTTACAAGTTGCTTTTGATTTGTATGCTATGCCAGTCCCTCTCCTTTTCCCTTTTCATCTTAATTCCCCCCTGTTAACTTTTGCAATTCTCAGCAGCAGCCTCAGAGGGAGGAGGGTGATTAAGTGGGAAAGAGGGGAAGACCAACTCTTTCACATTGCCCTTCCCATCTGCTGTTAAAACAAGAATATAGGGAGCACAAATCCAGGAAAACAGCGTTGCTTGCCACTGAAGGGGTGTGCAGTGGCAAGCTCTGTGTGACCCAACCCTTACTACTGCTTTTATAGCAGAAAACTCTAATTAGGTATTCTGCTTGTTTGTTTGTGTGGGGTTTTTTCCTTTGATTTCAGCTTTTTGCTAAGTGCTGTGTCCACAGCCACTGTGCTCCCACACTGGCATGCTCGCAGATGCCTGGCTGCTGCTGTTTTGCCAGGACTCCCAACTGCCTCTTCTCACTACCCACCTTCTTTGGTTGTGCCTCTAAGAGAAAAAAGCCCAGACCCCAAATGCCTGTTCTAGGTGCTGGATGCCCGGACAGGGCTCTTCTTTCCACTATATTGCCCCTGGTCTTCATTTTGGGGCAGTGCTGGGCTTTCCCCCATCAGTATCCCTGTTGTGACCACACGCTTCTTCCCTCCAGGATTACTTCTGCTCTAACAGAACAAGCATTTGCTTGGCATTCAGAGGTCAAAAAAAGCATGCTGTCCTGCCAAATATCTGCTAGGAAGAACATGGTTTCCAAAAACTCCTGTGGCAGCCACTCTGAGGACTCTTCCTCACCACCACAGCACTGCTGCATCTGGCACATGTATGGCACAGAGAGGATAGACCTGGGTTAGAGATATCAGTTGCCTTCTGCAGCCAAGTAGTAGTTGCTGGATGTGACTGCTGATGACATTCTGGATATGTTCACTGTCCCTCCAAATGCACCCAGAAAAGAAAAACAAAGTTGGACAGGACTGCCTATCTCATGAAACTGAAAAACTGGACACCAGAAGTCTTGGGCTCTTAGCTTAAATTTACACTAAACAAATTGGGAAACCTTGCAGGCTTATTTCACCTCTCCACTTCTGTTCGCTAAGGATGTTCACCTTCTCCTACTGATGGTGGCTGTTTACAAGCCCTGTTCTGTGGTCCAAGAGAACATCATTTGCTTTATACCCAAATACAGGGAGGGAGGGGAAAGCAGTAACTGCCTATCCCCACTGTCCATGAGCATGCATTCATTGCTCATCAACTCCATTGCCCTGGTCTTTTTTCTCTCTCCATGACCCTCAACTAAAACTGCCATTTGGCTCTAAGAGAACACATTGGGCTGCGAAAGTAAATTTAACTGGGACGTGGGTATGGGAGTTGCACGCAGGTCCAGAAGTAACAGATTTAAAGGAGGTAAAAGAGACTGGTAGCTCCTAATTAGAAACCCCATGCGAAGGAAGCATAGCTCCCTGTGAGAGGCAGGAGCTGCACTGTCTCGCACAGGCAGACAGGCAGAATTAGCAAATGGGTTTTAACCAGTGGGACCTTCTCCACTCTTACCTTCTTATATGGCTGCCAGAATAACTTGTTCAGTAAAAAATACTACTGTCAGTGTTTTCTCCTCCTCTGCATGGTTTCACAGGAAAAGTGTCTGACTCCCTCCTTTCATTTAATTGCATTGCTTTATAAAACATGGCTGAAAGGACATGTGAAATGTCTTCCTTCAGGTCAGAAGGTAATTTTATTTAGATCTCACACAAACAAAATCTATGAAAGGAAAAAATGGCATTTTCATTGAAGTTCAGAACATCTTTATTTCCCTTATTGCAGGAAATTCTGCACTCTCTTTGGCAATAACCTATAAAAAGTAAAAAGCATGTAGTTGTACTGAAATTTACGTCTTAATAAGAATACACTTATACTCCACACAGCTTTGGGCTAAGCTTATTAACCACATAAGTGGCCAAGATCAAGACCTCAGTGAGCTGTTGTAGTGATGGATTTCACAAATTAATTATAGACTGAGGGCCTTTCTGAAATTTGGTTGCTTTCAGTTTCCACCTGCTCTCATGCTCCTTGGAAGAATAAATCAGAGCTGACAATTTACTTTCTCAAAACTGTTCTGTGTGCTTCTGACTTCATCCTCCATGAACTAAATAATCTCATTCTGCCATTATACAGAGGTGTCTCCCTGATTCTATTTTGTTCCTCAGCATCTTCTATTTGAGATTTGTTTCTCTCACAAGAAAATACAGTTGGCCAAATATTCAGGCTTTGAAAAAGCTTGTGAATCAGTCTCTGTTATGGTATAAACTTTCTGAAAAGACTCATATGTGAGTTTTATACTTTATTAAAATTATATGAACAAATTACCTGTATATATTATTGGCTAGCAAAACTTGTATAAATGTGAACTTTCATATAATTCTTAGCTTAGTCCACAGTAAAAGGTTTTGAGCATTGAAAATTGAGAACATTCAAAATTTAGATTTTGCTTTTTCTGATGTATCTCCAATTTTTACTTTTCAACAAATTCTAATTTTAACTATTTCTACCTGTATGCATCAGTATGGGATTTCTGACTGGCTCTACATTTTAATTGACTTATTTTGTTGCATGCCAATATGTTTTAATTAATTCCTGGTGTTGTTTTTTTTTTTTTTATTTAGTATTTCTCACTTTTCACTCTTAAGTCCAGTATATGTTCAGTTCAATATATGAAGTAAGAAGATATTTACCACTGGAGATGCTGAAGTANTTTTTTAATTAATTTCTTGTTTTTTTTTTTTTTTTTTTATTTAGTATTTCTCACTTTTCACTCTTAAGTCCAGTATATGTTCAGTTCAATATATGAAGTAAGAAGATATTTACCACTGGAGATGCTGAAGTAGAAATAAAATTGTTTATTTCATATTTAATTGAAACATTCAGGCACTTCTCAGTGAAGAATTGCAGTTCTGATAGATAAACCTGTGTGAGCCTGACAGGTCTCTCTGAGCAGCTGTGCTAAGACATTGCAGTCAATATCTTGCCACCTGTGTTTTACCTCCCCATGTGGGAGATACATGTAATATATATAGAGAATAATTGGGGGGAGGGGGGGGGTGGGAGAAGGGGGAAGAGGGTGTTAATATATAAGTATATATTACCACCTTGTTAGTTGGAGACTCGAGAAAAGCAATTCTGTGAGATTTCTCAGCTATGCTGAGGAAAATGAAACAGAAGATTGATTGCTTAGATTGTACTTGAGAAATACAGCTGCCTTCCTAGAGCAAGAGCACAGCCGAAAAAAACAAACCTGCTGTAAACCCTGAACAGCCGGGCCCTGGGATTCTGTCTCACTCATCCCTTTGATATATGAGTTGATCCTTAGAGGAGATCATATTTGGTCAAGGTCTGCTTGTTGTGTCTGGGCAGCCCCAGGAGTGCTGTGCGTAGCTGGGGCCACTCAGGTGTGTGTTGGAGGAAATTTAGCATCTGCAGCTGAGGCAGAGGTGAGCGGAAGAAGTGCTGGGTTATTTATTCTCTGCAACAGATGCGAAAGGGCTGTTTTGCCTCTCTTGGTGGGAAAGTGAGGGCTGCTTGGAAATGGCCATGATTCCAGCACTTGTAGCTTTATTTAGCACCGCCTGGGGCCTGGCAGCAGGTAGAAAGGGATCGAGGTACCAGAAACTGTCCCTGTCAAAAATGAGGACATGCCTCTGTAACCCCTACTGCGCTCCCAATCTGCCTACTGCTTAAACAGGGTGCAAGAAGATACTTCTGAGTATTGGTATGCAAGTATTTGTACAGTTTTAATTCAATCAAAAAGTGATAAAATTGATGAATTAATAGAAGTCACTTTGCATTACTGAGTCTTAAAACATCTGCCTTCCAGTATCTAATACTTTGCTGTCTAGGAAGAGGATTCTCCTAGCCAAATGGGCATTTCCATGATTAAAATAATGAAATTCAGTCTGATTCATGTCCACCTTCTTGTTTTTAAAGCTGTATGTCATTATCCGAAATAGTATTATGCTATTTCTTTCTTGCTACTGACTTCTATTATTGATTGCCTTTAGTGACTCAGTCAACAAATATGCTTTCATCCTGGGTGGTCTTTCAAGCCAGATCTGATGGACCTAGGTTGCATCTGAAAACATGCTTAAAGAAGGAGTTGGCTGCCTTTTAACTATGCAACTGGCAAGACTTATTATTCCTATTTAGCATCAAATTAAGCTGTTTCCAGCAGCTGGTGCTAAACTTGCAGGGCTTCAGAAGCAGCTACACATCCTACTCTGGGTAGAAAGTTAAACTGCAGCTTGAAGATTTTTTATTTTTTTTTACAGCAGAGTGCCTTCAAGTTATCTCATTAAGTCTGTATTTCCCAGCTATGATGTTGCCACTTCCCTCCAGGCCTCAATATCTTTGATCAGAGATCCAGCCTGAGAAACGGAGGTTGGAGGCTGAGTCCCAGGGATGCTCAATAACATGTGTTCTTGGTCCCTTTTCCTGAGGCAGTTCTCTGTAGCTAACTAGGTTTTCACTTGTCCTCTGTTGCAGGAAGAAATGCCCTTTTTTTTCATTTCCCCCCCTTTCCACCTCCCAACTTCAATTCAGGCTTGCTGCTCTGCCTCCTGCACCTGGTCACATTCTGGATCTCACAGCAAGAACTGTAGCACAAGGGTAGTAAACGCATTTCAGAGGTCCTGCTGACAGCAGTGCCAACTACTACAACAAAGGAAGAGCTGCAGGTTCACAGCAGTAGGAGCAATAGATGGAAATAGGTCATGCAGCCTATGAATAGTGGAGACCATGCTCAAGAAACCCCCGTGTCTCACTAGACACTTGGTGTTTACTTAGAAAACAAGAAGCCTCTGGCTTTTCTTCTGCTTAGGCCTCCTAAGTAATGTGTATTCATGCCATAGCTATCTGACAAAATGAATACAAACTTTCATGGTGCTGATTGCCTAAGCATATAATTTTGGATATTAGATGGGCTGCTGGGAAACCACAGATTATCTTGAAACTCTGATACCTCTCAAATAACCTGATTGGAGCATGTGTACATTCTGAATATAGAGTCATGTATGGTACTTTTTTGTAATGGCTTGAAGCAAAGCACTTTCAATTCCTGGCAAAAGGCTTCTGCTGCTGATACTAGAAAGTAGTAATATGCCTATACGGTAACCACTTAATTATACATATTGGTGTAATCACATATTGTGTCACTAGTCTGTAAAAAAATTCTGCCTGTGAAACTTGAACAGAGAAGCCCACAAAAATCTGAACAGTACTGCATTCCTCCAAATGTAATTTTCAGAACTGGCTGAAAAATCATAGCCTTCTTCCTGTGTGAACTACCCAGCATCTCAAAACTAGCTTTGTTCTGAGCTGAAGTAAAGGCAGCAGAACATCAAGGACCTTCCTAGAACGGAATATTACTGAGACAATACAAGCAATTAACATAATAAGATGTTTTAATTTTGATCTGTGTGAAACATTGTCTCCTCAACCACCATCCAATGAATTAGCCAAAACCTCAGAAAAACCCCCACTTCTTTTCTAATGGAAAAAAACCCTGATTTGGTGCTACTTGGTTTTGTCATTTGAAAATTAACTTGATTTTAAGAATAGGTGAGATGCTACAGTTTGCTTTTCTGTCTCCATTCGTACTCAGGCATTCCATAAATAAAACTATGTTCTTATTATTGTAGTGTAAAAATCAATTCAATATATCAAACATAGTAAGCTGTTTGAATACCGTTATTATTTTTAAGGTACCTATCCCTTTTTTAGTGTCACCTAGCAGGAAAGTAGGTTATGGTGGGAAATATTGAGAGGAAAAATGATTTTCATTACGTGTACACAAAATTGCATTCTCTTTGACCTTTATGAAGGGACAGGTTAGGGTTTGAGTGATATCACCTAGTCCAGACAAGGAATGCAGACAATTAAGCAATACTTCATGCTGTTAACAGCTTTAAAAAATAATAATACCTGTGCTGGCGCATGATTTATGTATTTGTTTATGTTTGTCCACAACTTCTGGAGCCAATAAGGCTAGCTACATGTGAGCATTAGCCTCATTAAAATAAACTGAGGAAAGTCTCATTACTGTTACCTAAGTAGTACTCCATAAGAGGGAAAGAAGAGACAAGAAAGCAGATGAACCAAGACTTCTGTTGGGCTCAGCTCTGGTGTTTCTCCTCCTCCAGCAGAGGGTATTTTCCATTACTGAGCTCCCCTTGAAAGAGTGATCAAGGGTCACAGTGATCAGAATCTTAATTACCTATGCCATCGTATATGTATTCATGGAAAGATACACATAAATGGAAGGAAAATAATTAGTAATTCTAAGTATCATGGTGATGATGAGACACCTGCAAGATAATCATCCAAATCAAATATTTGTCTCTGCTTCTTCAGATGATCTATCTCTTCCTGTAGCCTCTGAATGGCAGCAGAGCATGTGTTGGAAAGCAAGGTTGCCAGCTTGACAGCGGCAGGAATCTACCTCCTGCATGGAGCAGCAGAGCCCTCTTTCACCATAGAATCATAGAATAGTTAGGGTTGGAAAAGACCTTAAAATCATCCAGTTCCAACACTCCTGCCATAAGCAGAGACACCTCACACCAAACCATGTCACCCAAGGCTTCATCCAATCTGGCCTTGAACACTGCCATGGATGGAGCACTCACAACCTCCCTGGGCAACCCATTCCAGTGCCTCACCACCCTCACAGGAAAGAATTTCTTCCTTAGATCCAATCTAAACCTCCCCTGTTTAAGTTTGAACCCGTTACCCCTTGTCCTGTCACTACAGTCCCTAATGAAGAGCCCCTCCCCAGCATGCGTATAGGCCCCCTTTAGATACTGGAAGGCTGCTATGAGGTCCCCACCATTATTATGCTTTGCCCTCAGTAGCAGTCTGTGTGTTGAAGAGAATAGGCAGACTTCCACTGCATGAAAAAAAGAGAATCTACTTCACTGAAAGCTTGAGCACAAAAACTCCAACACTTCAGTCATTTACACAGTTCATGAATTAGTAGAAACTTTCTTCATCTATAAGTACTTTATCTAAGGGATATTGGCTTACAAAAGCTCTCAGGGCATATACCATGAGCTGTTTCCCCTCAGGTAGGAAACCTTTTCTCCTCTGGAGCCCTGCTTAGTATTTTTAAAAGTTTAATCAAGGAGAGACTATCTTGAAGATAGGTCAGACATACAACAATGTATTTCTTTTACTCAGATATCTGGGAAAATAGTTAAGTTGCTCTTTTTCCCTCAGTCATTGAAAGGACGTATTCATGGACTGAAAGTTTCAACTGTGTGGTTGAATAGATAGTTTCAAGAAATCAGGGGAAGTGACAGTCTTGAAATCAAACATCTGAAGAGTGTTTCCAGTGTGACATCAGGACTGCCCTTGGCACAAGATCCATGGAGATCTAAGGCAAATGCACTGAATGTAATTTATTCTTTAATTGACTCCATTCTGTGTCAAGAAGTGTTGCCACAGTGGAGGAAACATTTACATTCAGCTGTGGAGGATGCTTTCAAAATCCATTTGGGGTACATAGGAACTCCTGCTGCAAGAAGGAGGTGATCCTGCCCCTCTACTCTGCTCTCAGGAGACCTCACCTGCAGTGTTGTGTGCAGTTCTGGTGTCCTCAACATAAAAAGGACATGGAACTGTTGGAACAGGTGCAGAAGAGGGCCATGAGGATGATCAGGGGACTGAAGCATCTCCCGTATGAGACAGGCTGGGAAATTTGGGGCTGTTCAGCCTGGGGAAGAGAAGGCTGTGTGGGGACCTCATAGCAGCCTTCCAGTATCTAAAGGGGGCCTACAGGGATGCTGGGGAGGGGCTCTTCATTAGGGACTGTAGTGACAGGACAAGGGGGAATGGATTCAAACTTAAACGGGAGAGGTTTTGATTGGATATAAGGAAGAAATTCTTTCCTGTGAGGGTGGTGAGATGCTGGAATGGGTTGCCCAGGGAGGTTGTGAGTGCTCCATCCATGGCAGTGTTCAAGGCCAGGTTGGATGAAGCCTTGGGTGACATGGTTTAGTGTGGTGATGTCCCTGCTTGTGGCAGGGGTGCTGGAACTAGATGATCTTAAGGTCCTTTCGAACCCTAACTATTCTATGATTCTATGCTGACAAAGAAAGTTGTTGAATCAATATCCAAATCAGTTTCCTTTCTGCTTGCACTGCTTTGGCTAATTTCTGTGGTTGGGAAGGCTAGCCTTCAATCTCTTGGCAGAGGCTTTGTGTGGCTACCTGGGGTCACTGAATTTTCTCAGTCAGATACAATGATTTAGAATGTGCCTATTTTTAAGATATATTTATACATCTTACATTGTGGGATATATAAATATCTCTTTTAACTTCCTAAGAAACATATCCTGCAGTTATACATATGTGTGGGCTAATGCTTTCAAAATCTTTTATAGTTTTGAATAATCACATAGGATTAAGCTGACTAAAAAAGTGAGTAGTAAGTAATTCAGTTTTATCAATGGAAGTGTCTCACCTGGAATACCCAAGTCCAGCTATTCTTGCAGCCTTGAAATTTCATGTCTCTGTTGCTATTTCACTGTGGACAGCAATACCAAAGCATTTTGGGTTTACAGTCTTGACTGAGGCTAGACACTCATGTATAAAATTTAAGCACTCTGGAATACAGACATGTGATTAGCTAAAGACCATGAGGAGAAAACTAACATAACAGAACTGTATGCTTTCCCTCCCCTGCTTCTCTTTTCTGAGCCCTAAATATCACGTAAACATATACATGTACATGTATATTTTGGTGACATTTTAGATTAAGGTTCAGAAAGAGATGGATAATTCAATTAACTTTTTGGAAACTTGTGCTGTTCTGACTTACCCCAGTCTCGAAAATTTCGAGTTTCAGAATGAGGCTTAGTAGTATTAACAACTTTGGTTAACATGTCTTCAGATATAAAAAATCTTATGGGACCTTTTTTATTATTTATTTTTTTATTTTTGTCAGGTAGTAGTAAGCTGTAAATACATAATACATAATGAGTTCAAGGAATTATTATTTTCTTCATTTTGTCTGATGCACCTTGCTAAAACTCAAGGAAGATGCAACAAAATTGATTTATCACAGAGAAAATGTTTATGAACAGCATCATTAAGCCAAGTTTCTTCTTTTTCATGTACCTCCTTCAAAGTCAAGTGAAAATAAGAGGACTTGACAAAAAAGAAGCTACATTCATGCTCTTATTTGCCTTCTTTAGAAGTCTGGTTACCCATTGATACACATTGCTAGACCTAGGAGACAGGGCTGGGATGTTTGCAAAAGATGTTAAAAATCCTCTGCAGGTAAGCACCTCACTCATATAACGGATACATGGTATGAATACACATGGCTTCTTACCTTCTTTCTCCCTGCAATGATGAAATAGTGGCATAAATTTCTTTTACAGATCCTGCTTCTTCTTCTTTAGCTATAAAGTTGACATAAAAGTGGAATCTGTATATTTTTTACCCTCTTTGCACATCATCAGTCTAGAGATAGATCAGAAGACATTATGAATATGAGTTGGAGTGAATGTGACAACAGCCTGAAGCCATGCTTCCTTTGGCTATAATCTTGTTAAATCTTGCTAGCTAAGCAGTCAGACATTTCCTGATAAATAGAAGAACTCAGGTGTATTTGGTAGAAGCGACTGTGCTGAATTGGCTTGTTGATATGAAGTTAATGGGTTGCTGCTGCTGGCATTATCTCTCAATCTGTGGCCTCTAAACATACTTTTAGAAGAGTGTGTCAAACTGAATCATGAACTTTAAACAGGAAATCTCATTGCATAAGAAGCACTTTAAACATCACATCCCCACATAACTTTAGCAGTAATTTCAATTGAATTGATTATTCAATGGAATAGCTAATTCTTTTTCCCTGTTTTTACACCATGCTAACATTTTTAGAGGGAATTCTGCCTCAGTTCATGTGATCAGCAGTTTGAGATTCAAGAGTGCATTTTTCATTGAGTCATAATAAGATACCCATTTCTCATCTTTGCTTCCCAGACACAGAACAGGAGAATTCAAATATGGTAATAAAATAGATAATGAGAAAAAATATGTATATGTAGACAGGAACTAAGAGAATTATGAAAATTAATTTTACATGAGATCTGCAAATGAATCTCATTGCTTAATACTGATCAGTGTCTGCTTTGGAATTCTAATATGTCATATCCCCAGGTTTGAAAATGTTTCCCTCATTTTGCTCATGTTCTTTCCACAAGAATCTGAAATACTGATTTCTTAACAGAAATCCAGAACAATTGCAGTTATCTGGCTTTTGACTCAGTTCTTAGGCTTACTTACTCTTTAATCAGTGTTCTTTCTAGAAGGATAATGTAGTTATCTGGACATATACCCCTTCCCTATCTGTTTATTGGTTTGGGGTTTTTTTCCTTCATCTTTTCTGATTTTGTCAAGAACTTCCCATTGGGGATCTGACTCACACAAAACCCAGGGATAGTCTACACTGCAAATTATTATATAACATATTGTTGCAGGCCATGAAATGCTAATGTTGAAGAACTTTGCTGCAGGTAATAAGATGATACATGCTGAAGGTAATAGATTTGAACTATCTTTAAAGATGTAGAGATTTACTGAAAACATAATCTGAAGATCCAGCAGGGTAGCATCTTTGTTGCTATGTGCAGAACAGCAGCAACAACAAAGCTTTGTAATAATTGATTCTAATCCTTAAGTCTCTTGAGGCCAGGGTGAATTATTTATTCATGTGCTATATATAGACATTTCTAATAGACATACAGATGTGACCTTTGATCACTATGTGTGTACATTAGATTATAATACTCTTCAAATTGATTGATCTTAATTATTTTTAACTTTTAAAATTCCTACCATGCCTGGCATAATTTTAAAACTCCCATCTTGTATTACATGACTGGTAGTCCATGAATCACAGGGCTTCACATCTCTGACAAATATTTCTTGGATTATACCATTTCACTTCATAGAAGAACTTGTGTTTAAAATTCAGACAAAGTAGATATTTTCTGTTAATTTCCTGGTTTGTTAATTTTCTGGCTGGTAGATTTGGTCTTCTAAGGACTACAGTTTAGATAAGAATGGATTAAAAAAAAGAGTTTGGAAGCTAGAGTAGATGAGCTTTCTACTGTTTCCACCAAATTCTGGGATTTTCAGCTCAGTGATGGTCCATGGCAATGTAGTTTCAGAAAGAAGGTAAGTGTCTTAATTTTGTGTCTACCTTCCACTTTAGGTCAGGCATTTGAGCAATCCTTATTGTAGGTTTGGGCTAGTTTAGGTAGCCCATACCTTGGTAATCTATAGGAAGGAAAAAAACAAAACCAAACAAACCACATAAAGCAAACCAAACAGCATATTGGGAATGTTCATAATTCACTCTTCAGTTAGTCCCCTGGTTTTACAAGTGATTCATATCAAATAAGCACAAGTTGCACACTTATCCATTCTTCAAAAGGCTAAAATGACTGCATTTTTTTCACTTCTATCATGTGATATAGAAAGGAATGACAGAAGAAACAATTTCTTTCCAGAAACTGTATTTTCCAGATTTAGAATGAAAAAAAAAAAAAAAA